>JAULJZ010191172.1:0-45217 GCA_032270985.1 Heliamphora pulchella | reverse complement strand
CTATACTGACTATATGAATTGATCCACATCCCGTATTATCATGTATTGCACGAACTCTTAATCCCGAAGTAATTGATCAATTGTGTTAAGATGATGTACAGTACTTTGAGTCATCAATGGCTGAGATTTTCTCCATGAGATCAACAATACTGATGAGTTGGGTACTGACATTATTTGTCCGATGATTGATAATCAGCTAATGAAAACCACGTCCGATTCAGGTCGAGGAGTTCCCCCTTGTGTGCTTTACTTATAGGTTTGATTATGCTAAACCTGTACAGTGGATCTTCGGATTTGGTATATCAAAAGGTTAAGCAGTGCGGTTGCGAGGAGAAAAGAATAATTAAATTGGGTTGTCAGTAACCTAATTTATTTATCGAGAATCCATATCTTAAACATGGAGAGAATTCAGTGCATTTGATAATTAGAAACTTAAAACATAATTTGAGTTAGGGCTGGGAGTTTAGTTAAGACCTTTAGTGGAATAAGTTCTGGTTCGTACGGGAAAGGATCTAACTCGGGGACAGAGTTAGGGATATCCAGTTTTCTCGTACGGTTAGCTCGAGTCTATACTTTCTCGTGATCCCTCACGTAACCCATAATACGCACGGATATTTTTCTTGTCGGTTTCGATAATTATTTAATTTAATTGGAATGCCAATTTTTCTGTCAGGGACATTCGGGAATTAAATTAAATTAATGAGGGGCGATTTTGATATTTGGCACACCTAAAGTTTACTTCCTAAGTGGCCGGTCCTAGGAGATGAGGGGATTGATTATTTATATTTAGTATATCTCTTTATATACTTTTAGGAAAGAGAGTATATACTTAATATAATTTTGATATATTCTTATATATTAAAAGGAGGCTCATTAATCAAACCCTAACCTTAATATTCCCTATAGTCGCCGCCCCCTTCTTCTCTTTGGCAGTTAATTTTTTCTTTTTAGAGATTATTGTGTGAGAAGAAACCAAAAGGAGGGAGAATACTTCGATCAGAATCGGTGCCCACACATTGTGATCATCGTAGTGGGAGGGTTATTTATTAACTCGATCGGTATATGTTCTTGAGAGAGTCTTTTGACAAGATCCCGGTAGAATTGGATACTGAACTCTGTAACTACAAAGAACCACTTCGGGACAAAGATGCAGATCTTTGGTAAAAGGCTATAAATTTATAGATGAAATTTATGTATTCCAATTAGGTCTGAAAACTTGTAGAACTATCTGAAGGGATAAAACCCATCGAATGTAAGTGGATCTACAAGAGGAAGATAGGAGGAGATGAGAAGGTTAAAACCTTCAAAGTTAGGCTTATTACAAAAGGGTTCACTCAGAAAGAAGGGATCAATTTTGAGAAAATCTTTTCGCCGGTAGTCATGCTTAAGTCTATCCGGATTCTCTTATCTATTACAGCTTATTTTGATTACAAAATTTGGCAAATGGATGTCAAGACAACGTTTCTTAACGGAAGTTTTAACAAGTGTATCTATATGATACAACTAGACGATTTCTTAGTAAAGGGCTAGAAGCACATGTTGTGCAAGCAGAAGATATCCATTTATGGACTTAAGCAGGCATCGAGGTCTTGGAATACTCGATTTGATCAAGCCATAAAGTCTTACTATTTTGATTAAAATCCAAATGAGTCATGTATGCATAAGATGTGTAACGGAAGCATGATGGTCTTTCTAGTACTTTATGTAGATGATATCTTGCTCATCGAAAACGTTGTGGGGGTGTTATCTTTGGTAAAAGTATGGTTATCTGGGTAGTTCGATATGAAGGATTTAGGAGAAACCAGTCACATCTTTGGGATCAAGCTTTTGCAAGATCGAAAATAAAGGATGTCGAGCTTATCACGAGCAAAGTATATCGATGAAATTCTTACTCATTTTAGCATGCAGGATTCTAAGAAAGGATTTTTTTCCTTTCAAGTATGGAATCACTATATCCAAGGATCAGTGTCCTAAGACACCTGATGAAATAGAGAAGATAAAGGCAGTTTCTCATGCTTCGGCAGTAAAAATCCTAATGTATGCTATGTTTTGTACTAAACTTGACATCTGCATTGCCATTAGCATGGTTAGCAGATATCAGTCTAACCCAGGGTAGGAGTATTGGACAGCGGTAAAGAATATAATCAAGTACCTGAAAAGAATTAAGGATTATATATTGGTTTACCAGGCAGATAGTCTAGTACTTTTAGGGTACACACACTCAGACTTCCAGTGAGATAAAGATTTTCGTAAGTCTACCTCAGGATATGTATTTACCTTGGGAGGCAGAGCTATAAGTTGGAGGAGTATCATGCAGTCCTGCATTGTTGATTCCACCTTGAAGGCCGAGTACGTGGTAGCTTCTGAAGTAGCTAAGGAGGCCGTTTGGCTCAGGGACTTCTTGCTGGATTTAGATGTGGTGCCTTCAGTTTAATCGGCTGTTATACTTTATTATGACAATAGCGGAGTAGTTCCAAATTCGAAGGAGCCAAGAGTCCACAAGAAAGGAAAGCACATTGAGCGTAAGGATTGCCAGATACGAGAAATTGTATAGAGATGTGATGCTACTGTGACCAAGATTGCAACAGGGAACAACTTTGTAGATCCTTTTATAAAGAGCCTACTGGCTAAGACTTTTGACAGTCATGTAGAGGGTATGGGAGTTAGATGTATAGCAGCATGATTTTAAGTACAAGTGGGAGATTGTTAGAGTTGTATACTAAAAATCATGAATTTTAGTTAATTTTAGTATTTAATATTATTTTTAATAAAATTATTTTTTTATTTTATGTGAATCGTAATGAGCAATGAATGCAGTATAATTTCTTTAATATTATGTATGGATGCCCTTTATTTTGTACAGTATTTAATCTGGTGTGAAAAGTACGATTTGCACACAGAAAACCAGATTATAGGTTCTTGCAAAATGTAATTTTTTGTTCACAGTTTAGATGGAAATGGACAAACCATCGGTACAATTGTAGCACAGAGTTTTAATAGGCCTGTCTTAGCTATGAGAAACAGATAATAGCATCATCTATTGTTCCGACTCGCCGTGCTAGTACACTTTGTGTGTATTGAATAGAACCATATTGGGGTAATTAATTTTATACTAACTATATATAAATTAATTCACACACCAAGATTATTATGAGTGCTTATACTCTTAATCCTGAAATAATTATTATTTGCGTATATTTAATATTTGTTGTTTTGATTCATTAGAGGGTGCGATCTTTTATGGGTCAATAGTTCTGGTGAGTTGGATAACGGTATTAATTATATTTAATTATATGGTGAATATTAATTATTGACGGAATACATGTCTCAGTTATTCGGAATTGACGATACTCCCTTAATGAAGCTTATAAGTTTTGAATGGGCCAAACCCTACTGGTGCATTTAATTATATACCAGTCAAATATGTTAAGTGGAATAGCTTAAGGAATTTTAAAGATGCCGATTAAATTGAATTGTCAGTAATTAAATTTAATTGGAGGGTATCGAGAATCTTAATGTAGGGAGATGAGTTAAGCACTTAATAATAGGAGCTCAATGCAATTAGGTATTGAGATTATGGTTAAGAGTGCAGTTACAATTTTTTAGTGGTATGAACTGTAATTTAGTGTTTTATAAAAATTATAGAAGCCGTTGCAAGGTTTTCATAATTACAGAAATCGCTGAGAGATTTACATATTTGCAGAAATCGCTGGAAGGGTATTTGGGTCACATTAGAAGTTTATGTCATAATTATTCCTTAGGTCTCTATTGTGGCTTATAAATATGCGGATAGGCTGAACCAAATTCAAAAGTTATCTTTCAAGACTAAGGTTGTCTAAGTTCTGCCGGTACCAGTTCTCGAAGGATTGTAGCCCACACTACGTTCGGGAATTGCATTGAGAATACAGTAGAAAGTCTGTTCGGTGCTTTAACTTGGAGAATCGAAGTTCATTGTTGAAGAATCGATTGAAAGTATTCATCTAAACTAATTGTGGTGGCACGGGTTTTTGTTTTGATCGTTCAATATCAACAAGTTTTTATCTGGAGCCTGTTTCGGCTATTGCTTGTCCAGTTTTTATTTTTCCAAAAATTGTTTACAAATTAATGATCTTGGCAGTTTGCCTCCAGCAAAAATTCACACGCTAATATTTATTAACATCTCATAATTCAAAACATGAATATAGAATATTTAGAAAATAGTTCACGCACATTCATTTGTTCAAGAATAATATCTAAGCACTCTCAGCTTCTTAAACGGTACAAAAACACCTCCTTTAAAGGGTCCAAGATTCAAATCTTCGTTGGTAAAACCCCAGTGCTTAACAAGTAACCAAAACATTTCGTTTACGTTGGGTACCATCTCCTAATATAAGGAATGGTTTAGGTTTTTGGATCGGTTCTATGATTAATAGCTCAAAACTTATTCTTGTAGGTCTTTAAAGAAAAACTCATCATTTATGATGTTTTATTAGCCCTTGGAGTCAAACAAACACTTGCCAATACTTAGACTCAATCATGGCAACCAAATCACTTTATAAGCATTGCTCATTTTCTTTAACCAAAATTTCAGAATCTGTTGGTCTCACCGTAAAATACTTTTAACATACATAGATTCATTTGTTTGCTACAAAATGTTTCTAAATAGGCGCAAAAATTCATTGAACATAATAGATCCAAAAACAACACTATTTCGTAAAATCGAGTTTTAGGAAAAATCGTCCGGTCAAATCACTCCAAATAAATTTTATATGAAAGATGACTAAAAAATCTAGATCTAGACATAAAGCTTTACCTTAGGAGATTTGTTTAGAATTTTTAAAAATCGACAAAGTGGATTGTTTTTCTGCTCATTTGGCATCAAAGCGTAAAAATTATTTTTTGGGTACTTAGACATCATTTGGGGCTCTACAAAAAATAACACATGCTAATAATAAACTCATGAAGCTCCAATAAAAATACAAAAAATTAGTGAACAGTCCAATTTATAGGCCGCTTACTGTTTTTCATCCAACATAAGATTTTTTAACGAGCAAGATCCATCCGCATAAAAGTTTTATTGCGTAAGGTCCTTTTGAGACAAAAATACCTTCGAACAGATAAATTTATCTGTGCCATTTTTAATACATGTATGAAGAATACAGATAAATTTATTTGTTTGGAAAAAATACTCAAACAGATAAATTTATCTGTTTGAGGAAAATGCTCAAACAGATAAATTATCTTCAAACAGATAAATTTATCTGTTTGAGGATCTGTTTGAGGAAAATGCTAAAACAGATAAATTTATCTGTTTGAAGAAAATGCTCAAATAGATAAATTATCCTCAAACACAAACAGATAAATTATCCTCAAATAGATAAATTTATCTGTATAAGAAAAAAAAGTGCTTGAACAGATAAAAACACAAACAGATAAATTATTGTCAAACAGATAAATTTATCTTTTATATTGCTATGGATTTGTTATGTCTAACTTATTGTTTTTTTATTATGATTTCATATCATGCAGAGCCAAATAGAACTATCCAAAAGATTGCAAAAGCTCTGAGTGGTTCACTTATTTCTGTGAAGGTATTTTTCATGGTCAACGTCTGTTATCAATGTTATTCTATCAGATTCTGCGACACATATCATGTCTCACATTAAGTCCTTGAGACCATCTTTTAGTCCCAGGAAACATTTTTGAGCGAGTATTCATCGTTTCTTCAAAGTCAGTAATAGATGGTGAAACCTTTGTTTTCAACTCTACTGTGTGATTTGGATCCAACATGCATGGCTGTGCTCAAACAGATAAATTTATCTGTTTGAGGATAATTTATCTGTTTGTGTTTTTATCTGTTCAAGCACTTTTCTTTTTACTCAAACAGATAAATTTATCTATTTGAGGATAATTTATCTGTCGGCTTGCAATTCATTACGATATTCATTAGCTTGTGAAGCCACATCAGTTAACGTTAGCGAATCTGGTCTCGTGATTAGGAGACGATACGCTCCGCCACAAATAAGTGATCCGTTCATAATCAGCGCTATCGCCACAACAAAAGTTGTCATCTCTGTTGGTGTAATGGGATTGAATTTTGTGGTCTCTTCTCTGTTCTCTACTGTCATCAATACTCTTTCTTTGGCTCTTACTGTGAGACCCTGACCCGTTTTTTTTTGGCATTTTCAGACGCGCGTTATGTGTTTTCGTTGTAGCATGTTTTATATGCTTTTGACGCATGTTTGAGGGTAGAGATGCAGGTGGGGAAGGTTCTGGGGGCCGTGGGGTGTTACGGCGCGAATTTTAAAAATTCAAAAAAAAAAAGATATTTTGGAAGCCTATAAATATCTGGAGTTAGATATTTTCAAAAAAGATATTTTTCAAAACTTCTCCAGTAAGTTTTTCGTTTTCTTTCTGCATTCTCTCTAAGTTCTCGGGGGCCCGGGGCTTAGTTTTCAGCGATCCAACAGCGGATTCTTACTTTTGGCACGGTGGGCTACGCAACCATCAGGTCAGATTTTAATTTTGACAAAACTCGATTTTGCACGTGGTTCGAGGTGTCGAGTTTTTAACTCACTGAGGTAGGATTCTAAATCCTACTATTGTATAAGGGTGCTATGTGTAAACGTGTGTATTTTTAACGGGTAGAATGCTGTATATCTGTGTTTGTTTCAAAGTTGGGTTTTGGGCTTAGAACCTGTGTTTCAGCGATTTTTGTGGATGAAATCGGATATCGGGAGTTTCTTTTGAGGTCTCGGTGTTAGGCCTAGGCGTGTGAGTGTTCACGGGTGTTGGATCAATGTTCGGAGGCTTCGATTTGGGCTTTGGATGTTGAAACTCGTAGCTCAGAATCAAGTTCCACCGATGTTCGGTCGATTGAACCATGGGGTTCGGTCGACTGAAGCTTGGATCTTGGGTTTGGTCGACTGAACCGAGGGGTTCGGTCGACTGAACCGTGTGTTTTGGCATTTTGTGGTTTTCCTGTAGGGTGTTTGGTCGACTAGAGGTGGGGTTCGATCGACTGAAGTTGTGGGCTGTTGGTTTGTGATTTTGGATTGATTCCTTGGTTTTCAATTGGTGTTCTAAGGTATTCAATTGATTAATTTATGGGAATTACTTGATTTAAATACCTTTGGATTCCTTTTGGGGGTTCGATTGGTTGTGTGGTCGTTTCGGGGGTCGTATCGTGGCCTCGGGTGTGCGTTTGAGTGTCGCCCTCGTGGGTGACGTGCATGGTAGATATGATTCGTTGATGCACGGTTAGGTGCGTGGTTTGCTATTGGGTTTGTGTTGATACGGATGAGCGTCGTGGGTCTGTGATGGCCGTATTGGGAGTGTTTGGGCCATGGTGGTCGTGTGGTTTGTCCCCGTGAGTGGATGTCGATTTTGACGGATGGTGTCGTGATGTGGTTTTATATGGTTATGTGCATACTTAACTTTGTTTATTTATGTACGAAACATGTAACTGAATTACATAAGGTGATATCGTTATGTGTAATGTAGTTTATACTTTAAAACCTAGAGTTTTATAGGCATGTGACGTGGTTTGTGGAACGTCGTGTTGATACATGGTTATATACTTTAAATTCTGGTTTAGGTTTGCATATGTGTATGAAATGGATTAGATGAATATGTGATCCAGTAGATGTAAATGGTTTGATTCGGGTTGCGGTAGTCCTTCGGTGAAAGTATGAGAAGATGCATTAGTTGGGGCAGTGGTCCTTCGGTGAAAGTCCGAGAAGATTCATGGATTGCATGTACTACATATTGGGACGGATAGACCAATTTTCTTAAAAATTATATTATCGGCCTACGGGAGTCGAAATACTGTATTAACGGCCTGCAGGAGTCGTATTACTGGAATCGTTTTCAAGGCTCTGATGAGTCGAAAAATAGTTTTTATCCTCGCTTTCCCTTGCATGTGAAAAATTATTTTTTGACTCTGGTGAGTCGTGATCTAAAACGATTTTCAAATTGTTTTAATGGCTTGAAAGATAGTCAAAAACTATACTTTGTTTATCGAGCATGTTAAGCTTATATTGCATGTGTTGTTTAGAATCTGTTGAGCTTTAGCTCACGGTGTGGGATTTGCTTTTCTTCAAGTACCGGTCACGCTGGTTGATCTGGAGGTGCTGGAGAGGTGGAAGAGCCCGTAGTCTTCTCTTTTTGTTCTTTTGTTATAACATGCTTATAACATGTTTTTCGGGCATTGAAACCATGTAATGTTGCCGTTTGGCGTTTATATACAATGCATGTACGATTTTATTTGAGAGTGTATTCTCGGGTTAGGTTACGGTTGGTTGTTCTTGGATGTTTCACGTGGCCCGAAGTTTGGGGCATGACAACTTGGTATTAGAGCTCTGGGTTCAAATACCTAAGAGCCGTGGGAAGAGGTTGCATCACCGTGTGCGGTTGATTGTGTGTGCTTGACTGCATGCATTTAGATGCTTTGATAACATGAACGTGATAGCATGCGAGTCATACATGAACGATGTGTATATGGGGGTATGGAGGTTGAATCTTAGGAGTGATAGTCTTGCCTTTGGGCGTTTGGATTAACAAACTTGGGAGCCAAGTTAGAAATGTGTTTAGCTGACGTGATTTCTATCGGGGAATCTAAGTAGATTATCCAGATTGACATGTCATTCTTGTTGGTTCTCCTCGGTATGCGGGGTTGTTTAGCATGAACCTATGTGTTTATGTGTTAGCATGCTTACGCGGTTTATGCTATGTGTTGCATCTCATGTTTTATCTTTTTCATATAGACGCGATGTCGGCGAGAAGAGGACGAAGCCGTGGTCGAGGCCGTGGCCGTGCCGGCCAAGGGGATATTCCTATCCTTGATGCTGGGGATGTTAATGCTCCCTAAGGACCGATGGGCGTGACGGAGCTATTGCGTGTGCTGGTTGGTTCTATCCAGCAGCTGGTTGCTAGGGGTGAGCCTATTGGGGGGAGAGAGAGAGAGTGCCTGAGACGAGAGAGGCAAGGGCTACAGTTGTGATGCAGGAGTTTTGGTGTATGGATCCGCCTATCTTTGCAAGAGATCCTGATCCTCTTATGGTGACAGAGTAGTTGGAGTTGACGACTCGGATTCTTGACACATTGCAGATTGTGGAGGATGAGTGTGGGTTTCTTTTGCCACATTTCAGCTAAGAGGTGATGCTCATCAGTGGTGGAGATATGCCAGGACTATAGTAGGGGTCACATGGGCCGCTTTTACATGAGTCTTTCTGGAGATATATTTCCCTGCTTCGAGGAGGGACTTATGCAGGGAGGAGTTCTATTCTCTTACCCAGGGGGCCATGGACATCATGCAGTACGAGGCCAAGTTAATGAGCTTGTCTTAGTTTGCACCGGAGGAGGAGTACACAGATGAGTTGGTTTCGATGAGGTTCGAGCGGGGCTTGAGGTTGGCGATCAAGGAGCGAGTGGCTGTGATGGGATTTCGTGTGTTCAGAAAGCTGGTGGAGGTAGCAGCGAGAGTTGAGAATGCTTTGGCTGAGACTCGAACTTCAAGGGAGGCCAGGACATCGCAGGGTGGTACAGAGGTACAGATAGGTGGACGCTCCAGCAAGAGGCAGAAGTCCTCTGGTCCTAGCTTTTATCCATCTAAACCACAGTAGTTCTCAGCACCATCACCATCTGTAGCTTCGTCTGGGAGGTTGAGCAGCGAGAGTTGACCTGTTTTCGATGCAGACAGTCGGGGCATCGTGCGACGGATTGTTTACAGCCGAAACCATCTTAGAGTTTGGCTCCAATGTAGTCGCAGGGGAGGGAACCATCAGTTTGCTATGAGTGTGGACAGTCTGGACATATTCGTAGGAATTATCCTCAGAGAGGCAGTGCACTGAGCAGGGAGGACACACCAGTGGGTTCGTATGTGCAGGGTTGACAGCAGCCTTTCGCAGTACAGACTTCCTGAATGGCAGGTGGGAGTACATCAGTTCAGTCGGTGCGGCAGCCGACAGCGCCGAGTTATGGTGGACAAGACAGAGTAGGGTGGCCCCGAGTGTATTCTTTTACAGCTCGCGGTTCATCTAGGGCACTGGTCGTGCCGGAGGATGCTGATATGCCTTCAGCGAGCAGAGGTACTTTCTGAGTCTGCAGGTTTTGGGTTAGATTCATCATTTCATCTGTTTGGGGTTGGTTATGGATCCCGTAGATGGTGTGCTGTGTTGAGGTAGTGGTTGGTGATGACGTGAGGTTGAGGTGTGTTGTGGATCCCAAGTGTTGAGATAGTTGGCCATTGTTTAGGATGCCTGACCTTGTTTGATTATATCCTAGGATTGGTTTGACTGACCATCTCGTGTGCCTGTGTCAGTTGCGATCGACGATTTGTTATTTTGGGCCATGTGTTGAATTTCGGGGGCGAAATTCCTTTAAGAGGGTAGAGTTGTGAGACCTTGACCTGTTTTTTTTTTCTTGGCATTTTTGGACGCGCGTTATGTGTTTTCGTTTTGGCATGTTTTATATGCTTTTGATGCATGTTTGAGGGTAGAGATGCATGTGGGGAAGGTTCTGGGGGCCGTGTGGTGTTACGGTACGAATTTTGAAAATTAAAAAAAAAATATTTTGGAAGCCTATAAATATCTGGAGTTAGATATTTTCAAAAAAGATATTTTCTAAAACTTCTCAAGTAAGTTTTCCGTTTTCTCTCTACCTTCTCTCTAAATTCTCGGGGGGCCCGGGGGCTCGATTTTCAGCGATCCAACAGTGGATCCTTGCTTTTGGTACAGTGGGCTACGCAACGATCTGATCAGATTTCAATTCCGATAAAGCTCAGTTTTGCACGTGATTCGAGGCACCGAGTTTTTAACTCATTAAGGTAGGATTCTAGACCCTACTACTGTATAAGAGTGCTATGTGTAAACGTGTGTGTTTTTAACAGGTAGATTGCTGTAGATCTACGTTTGTTTCAAAGTTAGGTTTTGAGCTTAGAACCTGTGTTTCAGCAATCTCTGTGGATGGAATCGGGTATCGGGAGTTTCTTTTGAGGTCTCGGTGTTAGGCCTAGGGGTGTGGGTGTTCACGGTTGTTGGATCGGTGTTCGGAGGCTTCGATTTGGGGTTTGGATGTAGAAACCCATAGCTCAGAATCAAGTTCCGCAGAGGTTCGATCGATTGAACCATGGGGTTCGGTCGACTGAAGCTTGCATCTTGGGTTCGATCAACTGAACCGAGGGGTTTGGTCGACTGAACCATGTGTTTTGGCATTTTATGGTTTTCCTGTAGGGTGTTCGGTCGACTGGAGGTGGGGTTCGATCGACTGAAGTTGTGGGCAGTTGGTTTGTGGTTTTTGGCTGATTCCTTGGTTTTCGATTGGTGTCCTATAGTATTCAATTGATAAATTTATGGAAATTACTTGATTTAAATACCTTTGGATTCCTTTTCGGGGTTCGGTTGGTTGTGTCGTGGTTTCAGGAGTCATGTCATGGCCTCGGGTGTGTGTTTGAGTGTCGTCCTCATGGGTGACGTGCATGGTAGATACAGTTTGTTGATGCACGGTTAGGTGCGTGGTTTGCTGTTGGGTTTTGTGTTGGCACGGTTGAGGGTCGTGGGCCTGTGATGGCCGTATTGGGAGTGTTTGGGCTAGTGGTGGTCGTGTGGGTTGTCTCCGTGAGTGGATGTCGATTTTAACGGATGGTGTCGTGATGTGGTTTTATATGGTTATGTGCATACTTAACTTTCTTTATTTATGTACGGAACATGTAACTAAATTACATAAGGTGATATCGTTATGTGTAATGTGGTTTATGCTTTAAAACCTAGAGTTTTATAGGCATGTGACATGATTTGCGGAACGTCGTGTTGATACATGGTCATATGCTTTAAATCCTGATTTAGGTTTGCATATGTGTATGAAATGGATTAAATGAATCTGTGATCCAGTAGATGTAAATCCTGGTTAATGATGCACGTGTGTGTGTGTGGGTGTATGAGGTAGGCTTCGAAGCCAGTGTACGAGGTAGGCTATGAAAGCCGGTGTGTGTTTGATTGGGGCTGCGGTAGTCCTTCGGTGAAAGGTCGAGAAGATGCATTAGTTGGGGTAGTGGTCCTTTAGTGAAAGTCCGAGAAGATTCAAGGATTGCATGTACTACATATTGGGATGAATAGACCAATTTCTTAAAAACTGTATTATCGACCTACAGGAGTCGAAATACTGTATTAACAGCCTGCGAGAGTCGTAATACTGGAATCGTTTTCAAGGCTCTGATGAGTCAAAAAATGATTTTTATCCTCGCTTTCCCTTACATGTGAAAAATTATTTTTTGGCTCTGGTGAGTCGTGATCTAAAATGGTTTTCAAATTGTTTTAATGGCTTGAAAGACAGTTAAAAATTGTACTTTGTTTATCGAGCATGTTTAGCTTATATTGCATGTGTTGTTTAGAATCTGTTGAGTTTTGGCTCACGGTGTGGGATTTGTTTTTTTTCAGGTATCGGTCACGTGGTTGATCTGGAGGTGCTGGAGAGGTAGAAGAGCCGTAGTCTTCCATTTTTGTTCTTTTGTTACAACATGCTTATAACATGTTTTTCGGGCGTTGGAGCCGTGTAATGTTGCCGTTTGGCATTTATATACAATGCATGCATGGTTTTATTTGAGAGTGTATTCTCGGGTTGGGTTATGGTTGGTTATTCTCGAATGTTTCACGTGGCCTGGAGTTTGGGGTGTGACACTTACTCCTATTGCTTCTGTGATAGTCTTCCACAATAAGATGAACGGTGTAAAGATAATTGCTTTGCTTCTAGCTCTTTGGGGTTTTGCATCGTAAAGATAATTGCTCTGCTTCAACTGCACTTTCATTGTTATATATGGGAGGGTATTTTCGAAAAAAATCGCACAATTGGACCTTGCGCATTAAAATTTTTGTTGATGGATCTTGTGCGTTAAAACTTATTTTTTTGGAACTTTGGCTGAAAGCCCCATAAAAATAGGTTTTGAAGAAAACACTTTTAGGTCCCACGAAAAATTCGGGTAAAAGGTTGAAAGGGCCTTTTCTTAGTTTTTCTTCGGTAAGCTTGTTCCTACTCTTGTTAACTTGTATTTCGAGTCCATACATGTTATTTAATATCAAAAACCTGTATACTCTATGGGTTTTAATATCCTCACAACATACTTGTTTAACTCATTGAAAAGAAAACAAAACACAAGATGTTATTCCAACCACATCCGCTGGGTTATCTCTTATTCGATTATTTTCGAACCCTCTTGTTTTTAATCTTGTTCTTGGGTATTTAAATCTTATTAGATATTGTAGAGAGGGGCTAGAAGAGAAGATTAAAGATAGTTTTAGGAGTGCTTACCTCAAAGGTCATGAGCAAAGAACGTTAGGACTTAAGCTTTAGCTCTCCACGATCACCTTTCTTTCTTTCCTTTCTTCTTCTTCTTCTTCTTCTTCAAAACTCACTCTCTCTCTCCAGAAACCCTCACCTTGACCGAATTGAGGTAGAGAAAAATGGCAGAAATGGCCTTCCATTTATAGGCTCATTGAAAGATTTAATGTGTAATTTTCAAGGACTTATTTTGCAATTAATTTGAATAGGCTAGGAACTAATTTCATAATTATAACTTTGTAGGTTGATGTGTGTTTAAGAGATGAATGATGAGGAGTCTGAAAGATTTTAACTGAATAAAACTTTTTCAGCTAAAAAGAAGCAGAAAAGTGTCCAACGTATCCAGAAAGATATTTTGACACAAAAAACGATCAATGTATGTGACTTACTTAATTCTCTAGAATTAAGATTTTATTTTAGAATTAATTTCGTAAAATATAAAAATATGAAAACTATCCGAAACTGCTTCGTTTATATTGAAAAAGTCCCAATGCAGTATAGAAATGCATTTTTCCAAGACAAATCTCACAAATCTACCAAAAGTACAAAAATTGTACTTTCTTGGCACATTTTCTTCCCACCCTTTTTTTTATTTTAATTATTTTATTTTTGTATTTAATAAATTCATGGATCAAGGTTTTGGGCCAGAGAATTAAATTTGGGCCTTTTCTTGAATTTTTGGATTGGGCATGATAAATAGACTTTTTCTTTTAATTTTTGTGGGCCTAAAATAAATAATTTGGGCCTTATTTGAGTTGGGTCACTCTTCCTACTTGGGCCTCATTCTTAGTCTTGGGCTTCATTCTTAGTCTTGGGCTTTGTGTGTGTTTGGGTTTTAATGAACAAATGGGCCTTATTTAACCTTTGGGGTAAACTTTCTATTTTTTTCTTTATTGGGCGTAAGGTGTTGGACTCCTAACTCTGAAACTTTGAACCAACACTAATGTTTCGTTTGTTTCGATGTAAAAGATTTTATCGTGAAAAATATTTTACATGTAAAATGATTTTGTAAAAATAATTTTATTTACTTGTATTTTTTGGTATTTGGTTAACATTTGAAAAACATTTTCAATGAAGGAAATTTGGTGAAGGAATTGGGTGAAGGTGTGCAAAGGCTCAATTTCAAAATTAACTTACGAGTTAATTTTTTGTATGTCAAATTTAGTCCAATGAAGTAAAATGTTTTATTAAAAAAAATATTTTTCATAGGTATTATCAACCAAACAATAAAAGATAAGTAAAATATTTTACTCAAAAATATTTTACGTCAAAACAAACGGAGCCTAAGTGTAGCCCATCAAAATTCTCAGGTTCAAGAAGACTCTAAGTTCAGTTTAGATCTTCTCTAGGGAGTTCGGTTTCAAGTTTCTTTCCATAGCTATCATACTAACTAACTTCGATTCAAATTTTCTTTCATATTAGTTTCGGGAATATGGGTTATTACAATCTATCCCCTTAAACAAATTTTGTCCTCGAAATTTGCATATCTTATTCAAAAAGATGTGGATACTTTTATATCCTTGAAATAAAAATTTTATCTCTCCGAGTATTCTAAGATTACTTCATTCTAATCATGCATGGTTTGACAACCACTACCCACATGTTAGGTTGAAACCTATCATTTTTAAAGGTATCAAATCAAATAGAATATCTCTTCCTCATTTTCTTAACAAGTAGATTCTTAGCACACTTCTCTCTAACACTTTTCGACTTAGGGTAATTGCCACTACGTTAGCCTACCCTTGTTAACAATGGCTCGTATGGTCATAATCCTTAATTAATTTCATCAATTTCCTTCTGACTAATCGAACAAAATATCTACCCAACACATAGGATATTTACTCTTAAGAGTGATTCTACTCGGCTGACGAAAATCAAATACACATTATAAGAGTTCTATTCTTCTTCCTTATAGACAATACAGGTGCACCCCAAGGTGAGACTCTAGGTCAAATGAAATACTTATCCAACCACTCTTACAACGGTTCCCTCAACTTTCGCAACTCAACAGCTGACATTTCATAGGGTGGAAAGAATATAGGCATCATGCCTGGGTATAGGTCAATTGCAAACTCAACTTCTTGATCTAAAGATATTCTTGGTAAGTCCTCAAGAACTACTTATGGGAACTCACAAACTACTGGCATTTTCAAAAGTTCTTTCTCTCTCAACTCTGTATTAACTATTAATGCCAAAAACTATGGCGATCCTTTTTGTAACAACCTTGAAATTTCAAAATGAAACTTACTCCTATTCCCTTGAAATACAAATCCATTCTCCCTGGGTATTTTAAGGATCATTTACTTTTCAAGTAGTCTAAGGACGCATGATAACAACTAAACCATCCCAAGTATTAGGTCGAGACCTGTCATACTCAACAACATCCAATCACTAGCATGTCATTATCTCCTATTCTCATGAACAAATTCCATGTTCATTTTGAAAAATCATTTCTTTATCTTAATCAGATTTGCATAGATATTCATCACGAGCACCATTACTCTAGTCCCATCTGCCTGCATCATCATCCATCTTTCAAATCTATTATCACACTCAAACTTCCAATTGAGAAACTACATCTAGCTAAGATGAGTTTCTCAATGGACTTCAAAGCTAGTTAATCGAACGTCCAAAGACAAGGGTACGATATCCCAAGACCTAACCACACTAACTGTAACGACCCGGTATAGAACCTAGTTGTAATAACCCTATTGATAACGACCCATGTAATGACCTTGCTCAGACCCTAGTGTTAGTGACGAATAGTCCACGAGACCATAGAATACAGAAGTTGTTCAAAATCCTAACTCGAATAGAAAATCCTAAAGTTCGGCCCGGAAACCCCAAAAAAGGTCCAAAACTTAGGCAATAAAACCCTTGTACCCAGAGAATCTCCTAACATTCTAAATGAAGTAAATATCATGAAATAATGAATTAAAAATCAAAAATCCTCATAGATAGGGTAAAATAACCGTTTTGCCCCTAGTACAGTAAAAAGTCTTAAAAATTCAAATTTTGACATATGGATACCCTAAACCAAAAATTTAAGTACCATTAAGTGGTAAAAAACAAAATAACATCAAAAATAACAAATATTCCCCTTAGTGGCCGACCACCTTGGGGGATTTGCCAAAAAGTGACTTTTTTGCTTCTTTTTAGTTTTAAATGATAAGAAATGTATTAAATGAAGCATTACGATGATCCCAAACTTGTTGAACAAGTAATATACATAATAATATAGTGTTATAAGTCAACAAAAGCAAATAAATCATTATTGAAGTTCATACACAACAAAATAAGTCAAAAAGTCCTATATTGTTAAAATAACTTAATCTGACTTAAAAGATTACATCTATTTAATCAATTGCTATAAAAATTATGATAATACATGAAAATACTATATTTATCATAAACATATTAATATAATAGGTTTCAGTAGGAAAATATATAAAAAAGATACATCAAATTAACTTTTAATGCATTTTCTTTCTCATAGCGGCACGAAAACCAAGAAAAATCCCTTGATTGATGAGATTTTAGATTTTTCTCCCCTTAAACTGACCATAGCTGTATTTTAGCCTCCCGAAATCTGATTTTGTCCTCTAACCACTAGAACTACATTAAATAAGCCATGTGAAGGAGAGAGAGAAGTACAAAAACTTTAAATGCCATGTTCCCTAACACTTCCTATATAAGCTAAGCCCAAACACCTTCTTCCCCTTGAATATTTCGGTGGAGAGAGAGGGAGGAAGACCAGAATATAGTATTTCTTGAGGGTCCATGGGGGTTTGAGAGAAGAAAGAAGAAGAAGAAGAAGGAGGGATCCAAGAAAGGGGTCTTTGGATACCATGGTTTTAAAGCTAAGTCCAAATCCATCCTCCACCATCCTTGAGCCCTCTAAACAAGTAAGTAAAACCTCTAAACCTTGAATCTAAGATCCCTCAAAATATCCTTCAACCCATCCCTTTAAACACTCTAAAAATCAAGAACCAAAATCAAACTGAAAAGGCGTTGTAGTTGGAAACTTAGGGGCTGTTTTGATTATGAATGATATGAGATGTCGTTGTATATTGTTATCTTTGAGTTTGCTGATCTCAAAGGGTGCTGGAGTCTTGATATTTAAGTTTGAAACACAAGTATGGAAGGAAATAGAACCAAAACTTGACATAACATAAGTAGAGGACCTAAACCCGAAGAGGCTTGATTTTGAGAACTTTGATGTTTCTGCCCCGAGATTTGAAATGCCATAACTCAATGTAGAAAATTGATCTAAGCATGATTGCTATGTCCAGAGTAATCTCTTTGTGTTATCTATCATCCAAAGTTGGTTTTAGCTCATTTGCATAACCAGAACTCATGATATTGCAATTTTACCAAAGTGCACCATTTTCTGACCAGTCAACACCACCGACTTGGAAACCCTAGTTTAGGATGAGATCCGAACCTTGGTCAAAACATGGAAGTTGTAGAAAATCTGTATATCTATCTACTCACCACAAATGAGAAAAACATATTGAGGTTTGATAAGTCAAAACCCCTTTAAAAGTCTCTGTTGATTTTTAGTCCCCGAGAAACATTCTGTCACATATTTTTATATGGCCCAAAACCCCTATTGTTAGTGATCTATTACAAACGTGGTATACATGAACATTGTAGATAACATATTGGTGTAATATCGGCCCAAATATCAGACCTTAAAGCCTCGGGATGATACCTCAAAATCATTTTAAACCCTCTGTCCAAAACCGGCTCTGCTGAGTTTTGGCGGCTGACAGAACCCACTTTTTAAATTGGCCAAAAGGTCTAACTTGTTTCAAACAACTACCCTTAACTCTAAACATGAAACTTGTAGGGGACTATTTAAAGTAGAATTTACTAAAAAATGGTCTCATTTGGACTTCATTTGATACCCCAAAACTGAGAGCAATAGAAGCTAGTTTTTGGTAAAAATTTGGACAAAGTGCTGAACCGTTTTTGCTTAGGATAAAATGTTCACCCCTTTGCCTTAGGACTTGGCCTTAGTGATAAATATAAGAGTTGTAGCAAATATTTTTATCTAATTAGTGTATAAAAATCATAGCTTTATTCCAAGTTTAGAGGCCCCAAAATCTTGTCGCCTCTTTTAATTTAATACTTGATTTTTTGCCTTAAAATTTGTTAAGTGTATGTTGTGTACCTGTCACTATGAGACCCTAGTTTTTGTAAGATGGTTGATTGAATTAGTTGATTAATGTTTCTAAATGAATGAATGATGATTTAGAACCCATGCAATCATGTTGAATCATATCTTGTGAATTATAACTTTTGCCTCACATACTTGTATTTTATACTTTGCGCGTTATATAATGAATCTTGCCATTCTAGTTGATGCCATACTGTAGATAGTTATATTTGAGATCCATATCATACATTATTGATATTTTCACTTGCATCCTGGCATATTGGAATCCATCTATGCAAACCGTTGTTGGGATGGACTGTGTTGAGATTGTTATCCATTGGTTCTATATCTAGGGCGTCCCTGGTTGCCATTTTTGAAAATATTTTGGGATGTAATCCCCTTGCACACCCTGGGTGCATCCCCGGTGTTATAGATTTGGTTTATACACCTTGGGTGTGTCCTCGGTGTTACAAAAATGGTTTATAAATATGGTTGGACACCATGGGTTCGTCGCCAGCATTCTGGTTTTGATAACTTAGACATTGGGTAAGTCGAAAAAAGCCTAATTCGGTTGACCTAATTCCACTGCGGTGGTAAGTCGGAGAGAGCCCAATTATGGCTATCCTAAATCCCTCATCTTGGTACTTTGTATAATGTGAACGTCTCTTGAATTCTCTTAGACTTTGGGTTGACACTGGTTAAGGCATCACGAGTCTTAAGGTAGGACAAACTGCTTGGGATGAATTCTCCTTGTACACCCTAGGTGCATCCCCAGTGATACAGATTTGGTTTATACACCCTGGGTGCGTCCTTGGTGTAGGAAATGATTTATTGGATATTGTTGGCATGGATTATGGCGTGGAACTCACGCCGTTGCCATTGAGTAAAACAGCTGTGGCATGAAGCCAGGCGATGTGGTTACTATTCGCAATGAGGCGCGATGATGGCATTGGTGATCAAGTCCCATTAAGTCTAATCTGGTGATTCTCAGCATAGAATTCTTGTTCTTATCTGGGTGCATTTTGGGTTGGGCATCTGCATTTCATACACGCATGTTTATTGACTTGTCTGCTATCCCGTCATAAATTTGATGTCTCCTTGACTATAAACTGTACTGGGTGTTATATGGTATGTGTTGCGGTGAATTTTATGCCTTGAGATTAGTTAGAAGGTTAGAGTGTTTTGCTTCTGGGCCTTGGCTCATGGCATTCGTGCCACAGGTGAGGAGGAGTTCTTGGAGGAAGTCAACCCCGAGGGAGAAGAAGAGTTGGAAGGACAAGGTAAATTCCAAGAGTTCGTGGATTTCACTGATGCATTCTGAGGAGTCGAGACCTCTGCTTTTATGCTTATATTTAGTTCTCTCGTGCTTAGTGTAATTTTTGAAATTTATTGGTGAAACTGTAATATTTAAGTACTTTGAACAGTTCAGAACTCCTTTATGATGTAATAACTAACGTATATAAGTATGAATGAATGGCTAGAATATTCTTTTATTTATATTTACGTATGTGTCGACGTGCCCGGAGGACGGGGCGTCACACTAACGCACTTAACCCATGGTCCACCACAGACCGCACTCTACTAAGTCTACAAAATCAATGACCTAAAGCTTTGATACCAAGTTGTCACACCCCGCTCCCGCAAGGTATTCTACCTGTGCAGTGGGGCATGATTCCGCTAACATTCCCATGGCCTGAAAGAAATTACAAGACTTAGAATAGCGAAGAATAAAAACTTTTCCATACAAGACTAGTTCAAAAACATCATTTCATTTAAATTGAAGAACATAAAATCAAGGGATACTCCATCCCATACATTATAACCGGGATACTCCATTCCATACCATACTTTACATCTCAAAACTAAAACTCTTAATCTTCAACACGATATGTCTTACAATTACATACTATAAAATGAAAGACAACAAGTATGATATCTAAGCTTCGATCTCAAGTGTAAGACGTCAATAGTGGTGGACCTTCTAGTGGAACCTGCGACCTATAACCAAAAAGGTTACAGGAGAGCACACTTAATATTATAATGAACAAGATAAAACAATCACAGTTTATGTAGGCTATCAATTTCAACACAGTTTATCAATCTTTAACAAAAGATATGAAAGTACCACATCCAGTTCAACACATCTATCTCATAGGATATATCTAACTTTCTCATAATAAAGTTTACTAGCCACTATATAACTTCTCATGATAAGATTTTAAAACCACAGTTCAATCTAATAGTTTCTAACACACAAACTTAGTTAACATTTTAAAATGCCATTATAGATTAACACTCGCCCTTAAAGGGCACACAACCCAAGATGCCATTATAGGCTAACACTCACCCTTAAAGGGCACACAACTTAATACCTTTGTAGGACTTACACACACACCCTTATCGGGCTCCGCGCAATGCCTTTGTAGGAGTTACACACACACCCTTACCGGGCTTGCATACACACCATTATCGGGCTTCGCGCAATGCCTTTGTGAGACTTACGCACACACTCTTACCGGGCTCTACGCAACGCCTTTCTAGGCTTAAGACACACACACACCCTTGGAGTGCTCACAATAGGGATTTAAATATTAACATATATATCATTAACATCATTCATTTATTTCACACATCTTTCCTTCTATGATATTACTAGTACTCTAAATTTCATTAACTCACATGACATGAAAAAGTCGCACACTAATATTTATCAACATCTCATAATTCAAAACATGAATATAGAACATTTAGAAAATAGTTCACGCACATTCATTTGTTCAAGAATAATATCTAAGAACTCTCAACTTGTTAAACGGTACAAAAACACCTCCTTTAAAAGGTCCAAGATTCAAATCTATGATAGTAAAACCCCAGTGCCTAACAAGTAATCAAAACATTTCGTAAACGTTAGGTACCATCTCCTAATATCAAACGTTAAAGTAATGGTTTCGATTTTCGGGTCGATCCTATGGTTGATAGCTCAAACCTTATTCTTTTAAGTATTTAAAGAAAAACTCATCATTTATGATGTTTTATTAGCCCTTGGAGTCAAACAAATACTTGTCAAGAATTAGACTCACTCATGGCAACCAAATAACTTTCTAAGCATTGCACATTTTCTTAAACCAAAATTTCAAAATCTGTTGGTCTCACTGTAAAATACTTTTAACATATGTAGAGTCATTTGTTTGATATAAAATTTTATAGGGTGATAGATATACGTGCTAGAAACATTTTTCATGAAAAAGGTTAGCTCAGATATGCTTCTAAACAAGGGCAAAAATTCGTTGAACAGAATAGGTTGAAAAATGAAACTGTTTGGTAAAATTGAGTTTTAGGAAAAAATTATCCGGTTAAATCATTCTAAATAAATTTTATATGAAAGATAATTCAAAGATCTACCTCTGAACATAAAGCTTAACCATAGGGGATGTTTCTGGAATTTTCTAATAATCGTTGAAGTGTACTGTTTTTATGCTTATTTGGCGTCAAATCGTAAAAATTATGTTTCGGGTACTGCAGGTGTTTTGGTCTCGTGGGATGCACCAGATATCTATTGCTTTTAGAAAAATATTATTTTATTTTTAAAATAAAAAAATCTAAGATATCTGAACACCGTTTTTAGAAAAATAGAGTCACCACTAGGGTTTTGAGAAAAATTAAGAAAAAAAAGGCTGTGGGTCTTTTAAAAAACACATAACCAGAGAAAAAGAGGGTTCAGGCGCTAAGGTACGAAAATAGACGGTGTTAAGCACCCTTTTCGCTCAACTGTGAGGTTGGTCTCTACTTTGTCAATATTGATTCTTGTTATAAATTTTTTAAAGATAACATATACAGAACGGGAGGTTAAAGAGAGTTCAAACAAAAGTAAGCAAAGAAACAAAATCTTAACTATGATTCCTAGGTTCATGCAACTTGGTTATTATTTCTAGATATACCACACGTATCATTTGAGCAAAGCAAAGCGAAAAATATGTGAATAAGTGATAAAATAAACAAACGAGGACCTAAGGGTCTAGAAAGAGCAAATTCAACATACAAGGCATAAAAAAGACTCAAATAGACAGCATATGAAGGATATAGACCATAACCCATTTATTCCAGGTTAGATCCATCACCCTTCATCCTTTATACAAACAATTACTCAAAATGGAATGTAAAGGATTTTAAAAGTGTTGGAGGTAAAACTGCCAAGATCATTGTTTTTCCAAATGATTTTTGATAAAAAGTTTACTAGACAGGCAAACGCCAAAATGGGCTCCAGATAAAACTTTTGACGTCGAACGATCAAAATTAAAACTTGTGTAATTAAAGTTAATTTAGAAGAATATCTTTTACCGGTCAAATCTTCAACTACGTTTTTGTTCCCAAGTTAAAACTTTTGTCAGTCCTTCTACTATATTTTCTTACGCGATTCTCGAAAGTAGTGTGGGCTATAGACTATCGAGATTGGTTCAGCTTACTTGTATATTTATAGGGTTACAGTAGGGACTTGTAGAGTAATTATGAGTAAGACTTCCAGTGGAACACAGACACCCATCAGCGGTTTTTGCAATCAAGCAAACCTCATAGCGGTATCTGTTATTATGAAAATGTTGTAGCAGTTTTTACAATTTTCATAAAACACTGAACTACAGTTCACACCATTAAAGAACTATAATTACACTCTAACCCATAATCTCAAGACCATCTTGTATTGAGCTCTTGTTATTAAATGCTTATCATTTCTCATCACGTTAAAATTCATGATACTTGCTAAATAAATTTAATTACTAACAATTTAATTTAATCGGTATCTTGTAATTTTTTAAGTCTTTTTGCTTAACTTATTTAACTGCTGGATAATCAAATTCACCTACAGAGTTTGGCCTAGTCAAAACTTATAAACTTTTTTATGGGGGTATCATCAATCCTGATCATTCGAGATGTGGATTCCGTCAATAATTGAAATTCACCACATAAATAATACCGTCATCCAACTCACCTGGAATATAGACCCATATAAGATCGCATTCTCTAATGAATCAAAACAACGGATATTAAATATATGAAAATTAATAATTATTTTAAGATTAAGAGCATAAGTATTATTCATAATAACTTTGGGGTATGAACTAATTTATATAGTCAGTATAAAATTAATTATCCCAATGTGTCCCGTTCAATAGACAAAGTGTACTAGCTCAAAGAGATAGAATAATAGATGATACTATTATCTGTTTCCTATAATCAAAACAGGCCAATTAAAACTCTGTGCTATAGTTGTACCGATGGTATATCTATTTTCATCTAAATTGTGAATATAAAACTTACATTCTGCAAGAACCTAAAATTTGATCTTCTGTGTACAAGTCGTACTCTACACACCAGATTAAATACTATACAGAATAAAGAATATCCATGCATAACATTAAAGAAATGATACACATATATTGCTCATAAAGATTCTCATAAAATAGAAAATTAATTTTATTAAAATTAAATTAAATACTAAATACATAGTTTTCAATATATCAATCATAACAATCTCCCACTTATAATCTAAATCATGCTGCCATACATTTAACTTTCATGCCTTCTATATGACTATCAAAAGTCTTAGCCGATAAGATCTTTGTAAAATGATCTGCATAGTTGTCTCTTGATGTAATCTTGGTCATAATAATATCACCTCTTTGTATAATTTCTCGTATTAAGTGATACTTACGCTCAATGTGCTTTCCTTTCTTGTGGACCCTTGGCTCCTTCAAGTTTTCAATCGCTCCGCTATTGTCATAATAAAGTGTAATAGCCGACTGAACTAATGGGATCACCTCTAGATCCAACAGGAAATTCTTGAGACAAACGACCTCCTTGGCTGCTTTAGAAGATGCCACATATTCAGCCTCCATGGTGGAATCAGCAATGCAAGACTACTTGATACTCCTCCAACTTATAGCTCCACGTCCAAAGGTAAATACATATCTTGAGGTAGACTTACGGAAATTCTTGTCAGACTAAAAATCTGAGTCTATGTACCCTAAACATACTAGACTATCTGCCAGGTAAATCAACATATCATTCTTAGTCCTTTTTAGGTACTTAATTATATTCTATACCGCAGTACAATACTCATGTCCTGGATTAGATTGATATCTGCTAACAATGATAACAGCAAAGTAGATGTTGGGTTTTGTGAGACTTGATTTCATTTTATTTTTGTAATGTTTATTTGATGTGTTGGTTATTGCTTTAATTGTTTATAGGAAAGCATGTTTAGATTTGTGTTATGCATACGGGGGTTTGATTTTATCTCTTTATTTGGGTTTTCACCTAGCAGTGGCCGCTCGAGGAAACCTTTGGTCGAGAGTGAGGTTGGTGAGGGGACCGCTCGAGCGGGTCCTTGTTCGCTTGAGCGGACAGTCGAGCACGAAAATTTATAAAGATAGCTCATGTCTTGAAAAGTGAACCAAAACTTGTTTTACAAGTTTCTTTTCTCTCTCTACACAAAAGTTCTACCTTCTCTTTAGCTTTTTGGTGGGCCTGGACTTAGTTTTTGGCGATCGGATAGCAGATCCTTATTATCCTCGTCGAGGGCTTCACTTTCATCTGAACAGAATCACGTTTTGGTGACTTTTCTTTTTTGTCAGAGTTCAAAACTTTGAATTTTAACTCACCGAGGTAGGATCCTAGACTCTCATGTCTTAAAGGGGTGCTACGTGGAATTTTATGCATTCTTCTAGTTTTAAAATGCTTGAATAATTATTTTACATGTTTAAACCCTATTTGGTTGGACAAAAGGGCTTTTAAAATGTTTCTTTTGATAATTTTTGAAGTTGATGAACATGTATGGGTCAGTGGTTTCAAAAAGGCGAGTTTTAAAAATCAAAATGAATTATGCACTTGATTACGAAAATTAAACTTGGAGGTTTAGAGCTAACCTTTGGGGTTGAGCCTTATTTTAAACACGGTTGGTCTCTATGGCTAGATGGATGACGTGGCATTGTAAAACGTGATATTTACTCATGGTATTGTGTGTATGCATTAGTTGGGGCAGATTTTGGTCTGTCGGTGAAAACCCATAAAGATGCATTAGTTGGGGCAGATCGTGGTCCTATGGTGAAAGCCCGTGAAGACATATATTATGTGTAAATCATTGTAAAATCGTTTTTGAGGCTCATGTGAGTCGTAATAATCATATTATTCTGTTAACATGTTTTATTTTTATTTCATGTTTAGTCTGTTTCCTTCTGGGCTTTGGCTCACGATGTAGGATTTGAAAACTTTTTTCAAGTGATTGTAATCACGGGAGATGATTGATGCCCGAAAAGGCGGAAGATTAGTTTTAGTTTTCTCTTGTTTTGGGATCATGTACTGTTATATCTACTGCTTGCTTTTGTTTTTTTGGAAATGTATTTTGTAAGCCTAGTGGCGATTACATCAAGTGTATGCATGTATAAAATGTTAGTTTGAGAGAAGAACCTTGGGTTGATAGTGGTTTCGTTGTTCTGGCTTGGGGTTTCATGCTTTTAAAGTTTCATTTTCAAGTTGGAGGTGTGATTTCTTTACCAAAATTATGTTTTGTCCCAAATTCTTTGGTGATTTAAAGTCCTGTTCAAAGATTATGTTTTTAGGTGTGTTTTTTAGGCTTGAGAAGATTTTCTGGTTTCTGGTTAGAAAATCTCTCGAGTGTCTCACCGCTCGAGCGAGCCTTTGAGCGTTCGAGCGAACAGCTGCTGTGACTAAAAGTTGGTTTTAGTTTTTAAAGGGGGTTTTGGTTGAAAAAGCTTCGGGGTAACCCTTTTGATATAAAACGGTTTATTTATATTAATTGTTTTACAATAAAAATCTCATTTTTTTGTTTCGATCTTTGACTCGTTTGTGTTTGAGCAATTTTGGTGGATTGTGGTATCCTAAAATATTGGTTCGGTGGGCTTTTTTGGGGACCCAGGTTTGGGGCATTACAAATGGTATCAGAGCTCTAGGTTCAAATACCGAAGAGCTGGGGAAAGAGGGTGTATCACCTTGTGAAGTTGATTGAACGTGGTTGATTATATGTGTTTAGATGTTTTGATAACATAAGCATGATAGTTTGTTGAGCGTGAGGATGTTGTGTATATGTGAGTGTGGGAATTGAACCTTAGGATTGGTTAGTCTTGTCTTCGGGCATTTGGATTGACAAACATGGAAGCTAAGTTAGAAATACGTTTGGCATACGTTTTTTCGGGTAAAGAATCTAAGTAGGTTACCTAAATGGACGATTACTCTTATTGGTTCTCCTCCGTATGTGAGATGTGTTTGCATGATCATCTATAGTTGAGTGTTAGCATGATTATGTAGTTAATGCTCATGTAATGAGACGTGCTGCATCTTATGTTTTATGCTTCTTTTTATATAGAGGTGATGTCTGTGCAAAGAGAACGAGGTCGTGATCGAGGCCGTGGCCGTGGTTGTGGTTTGGGCCAAGGGGATATGTTGATCCCTGATGTTGGGGATGCAAATGCTCCCCAAGGATCGATAGATGTGATAGAGTTGCTGTATGAGACGGTAGGCCCCATCCGTTAGCTAGCTGAGACCGCTAGGGGGAGAGAGAGAGTACCCGAGCCAAGGACAACCGTGGCAATGCGAGAGTTTCGACGTCTTGACCCTCCTAACTTCGCTTGGGATCCTAATCCCATAGTAGCTACAGAATGGTTGGAACTTCTGACCCAAATTTTAGATACATTGCAGATAGTTGAGGAAGATTGATGGTTTCTTTTGCCGCTTTCCAACTGAGAGGTGACACGCATGAGTGGTGAAAATATTCCAGGAATACTATTGAGGGTACGTGAGTAGCTTTTACGAGGGTTTTTCTAGAGAAATACTTTTTGCTTCCTCAAGGGACCTATACATAGAGGAGTTTTATGTTCTCACTTAGGGGGTGACGAGTATCGTGCAGAGTATGAAGCCAAATTTACGAGTTTGTCTTGCTTTTCACCAGAATTAGTGGCTACAGATGAGTTACGTTTGAGGAGGTTTGAAAGGGGTTTGAGGCCTATGATCAGGGAGCGAGTGGTAGGGTTAAGGCTGCGTGTTTTTACAGAGTTGGTAGAGTCAGTAGCTGCGATAAAAAACACTTTGAATGAAACTCGTGGTTCTAGGGAGGTCGGGACACCGCAGAGTGGAGCAGAGGCACAGTCAGGTGGGCATTCCAATAAGAGGTAGAGATCCTTTGGCCCTAGTTCCCATCCATCTAGATCATGACAACAATTTTCAGCACCAGCACCATCAGTGGCTTCATCTGGGAGATCAAAGCAGGTGGAGCTCATTTGCTTTTGGTGTAGGCAACCAGGGCATCACGTGTTGGATTGCCTATAGCCTTGGCAGTCTTAGAGTTTAGTTCCTGTTCAATCACAGGGGTGGGAGCTACCAGTTTGTGGGTGTGGCCAGCCAAGACATATTCGCAGGAACTATCCTCAGGGATGCAGTGTCCGAGCATAGTAGGTACATCAGTTGTTCTGCCCATGCAAGATTAACAGATTTATCGGCAGCAGCAGCTAGCCGTGCAAACTTCTAGGGTAACCAACGGGGGTACCTCAGTCCAGCAAGTACGATAACTGATAGTCTCGGGTTGTGGTGGACAGGCTAGAATGACACAGGGCCGAGTGTATACCATTATAGATCCCAGTTCTTCCAAGGGACCGGTTGTGCCTGATGATGTAGCTACTCTTCCAGGGATTAGAAGTACTTTATCAGTGTGTAGTTCGTGGGCCAGTGTTCTTATCAACATGGGTGAATTGCATTCCTACATTTCATTAGTTTTAGGGTTAGAGGTGGACTCTTTGAGTAGTATGCTGTGTGTAAAGACCCTAATAGGTAGGAGTGTGGTGTTGGGACGAGTTTGTAGATCCTGTGAGTTGAGGTCGCCGACCATTGTTTAGAGCTTGATTTCATCATTCTAGACATGACCACATTTGACATTATTCTAGGGATGGTTTGGCTGACCTCCTATCGTGCCTATGTCGATTGCGATCGACGGTGTTGTTTCTCTTTTTCTTTATAGTGAATTTCGAGGACGAAATTCCTTTAAGGGGGTAGAGTTGTGAGACCCAGTTCCATTTTACTTTTGTAATGTTTATTTGATGCGTTGATTATTACTTTAATCGTATATAAGACGGCATGTTTAGATATGTGTTATGCATACGGGGGTTTTATTTTGTCTCCTTGTTTGGTTTTTCACCCAGCAGTGGTCGCTCGAGTGTTGGTATGTCTACTCGAGTGGGCCTGTGGCCGAGAGTTAGGTCGGTGGGGGGACTGCTCGAGTGGGTCCCTGTCCACTCGACCGGATAACCGGGCACAAAGATTTATAAAGATAGCTCATGTCTTGAAAAGTGAACCAAACCTTGTTTTACAAGTTGTTTTTCTCTCTCTACCCAAAAGCTCTACATTCTCTCTAGCTTTTTGGTGGACTCAGGGCTTGGTTTTTGGCGATCGGATAGCAGATCCTTATTATCCTTGCCAAGGGCTCCGCATTCATCCGAACGGAATTGCGTTTTGGCGACTTTGCTTTTTTACTAGAGTTTAAAGTTTTGAGTTTTAACTCACTGAGTTAGCATCCTAGACTCTTATGTCTTAAAGGGGTGCTACGTGGAATTTTATGCGTTTTTACCATTTTAAAATGCATGAATAATTGTTTTACGTGTTTGAACACTATTTAGTTGGACAAAAGAGGTTTTAAAGTGTTTTTATGGTTCATTTTCGAAGTTGATGAACATGTATGGGTCTGTGGTTTTCAAAAAGGCAAGTTTTAAAAATCGGAATGAATTATGCACTTGATTACGAAAATCGAACTTGGAGGATTGAAGCTAACCCTTGGGGTTAAGCCTTGTTTTACACTTGGTTGGTCTCCATGGTTAGATGGATGATGTGGCATTATAAAACGTGATATTTGCTCATGGTATTGTGTGTATGCATTAGTTGGGGTGAATTTTGGTCATTCGGTGAAAACCCGTAAAGATGCATTAGTTGGAACAAATTGTGGTCCTACGGTGAAAGCTCGTGAAGACATGTATTATGTGGAAATCATTGTAAAATCATTTTCGACGCTCGTGTGAGTCGTAACAATCATATTATTTTGTTAGCATGTTTTGTTTTTATTTCATGTTCAGTCTGTTTCCTTTTGAGTTTTGGCTCACGGTGTGGGATTTGAAAACATTTTTCAGGTAATTGTGATCACGGGAGATGATCGATTGGAGTCTAAGAAGGCGGAAGATTAGTTTTAGTTTTCTCTTGTTTTGAGATCATGTACTGTTATATCTACTACTTGCTTTTTTTTAGAAGTGTATTTTGTAAGCTTGGTGGCGATTACATCAAATGTATGCATGTATGAAATGCTGGTTTAAAAGAGGAACCTTGGGTTGATAGTGGTTTTGTTGTTCTGGTTTGCGGTTTCATGCTTTCAAAGATTCATTTTCAAGTTGGAGGTGTGATTTCTTTACTAAAAGCATATTTTGTCCCAAAATCTTTGGTGATTTAAACTCTTGTTCAAAGATTATGCTTTTAGGTATGTTTTTTAGGCTTAAGAAGATTTTTTGGTTTTTGGCTGGAAAATCTCTTGGGTGTCTCACTACTCGAGAGGGCCTTTGAGTGCTCGAGTGGATAGCTGCTGTGACTAAAAGTTGGTTTTGCAATAAAATTCTCATTTTTACAATAAAAATGACATAGCCGCTATTTTTGCAATAAAATAAAATGAGATTTTTACAATAAAAATCTCATTTTTGCAATAAAAGTTGGATAGCCGCTATTTGTATTAATTGTTTTACAATAAAAATCTTATTTTTTGTTTCGATCTTTGATCCGTTTGTGTTTGGGCGATTTTGGTGGAATGTGGTATCCCAAAATGTTGGTTCGGTGGGCTTTTCTGGTGACCTAGGTTTGGGGTGTTACAGGTCTAGTGTAAAGCATAAGGAACCGCCTTCATCTTCTCTATCTCATCAGGTGTCTTAGGACACTAATTCTTGGATATAGGGATTCTATGCTTAAAAGGGAGAAACCCTTTCTTGGAATCCTGCATGCTAAATGAGCAAGTATATCATCAATATACTTTTCTTGTGATAAGCCCAACATCCTTTTTTTTCGATTTCGCACAAGCTTGATCCCAAGAATGTGACTGGCTTCTCCCAAGTCCTCCATATTGAACTGTCCAGATAATCATACTTTAACAATAGATAATACCCCCACATCATTTTTGATGAGTAAGATATTGTCTACATAAAGTACAAGGAAGATCACTACGGTTCCATCACGCTTCTTGTACACACAGGACTCATCCGGACTCTGATCAAAACCATAAGACATAATGGCTTAATCAAATTGAGTGTTCCAAGACCTCGATGCTTGCTTAAGTTTATAAATAGATCTCTTAAGCTTGCATAATATGTGCTCTTAGCTCTTTGCAATGAATTCGTCTAGTTGTATCATATAGATACACTCGTCAAGATTTCCATTAAGGAAAGCTGCCTTGACATCCATTTGCTAGATTTTGTAATCAAAATGAGCTACAATGGACAAGAGAATCCGAATAGACTAAAGCATGACTACCAGCAAAAAGATTTTCTCATAATCGATCCCTTCTTTCTTAGTGAACTCTTTAGCAACAAGCCTTACTTTGAAGGTTTCCACCTTCCCATCTACACCTCTCTTCTTCTTGTAGATCCACTTGCATCCAATGGGTTTTATCTCATCGGGTGGTTATACAAGTTCCCAGATATGATTGGAATACATAGATTCCATCTCTAAATTTATAGCTCTTTGTCAAAGATCTGCATCTTTGTCCTAAAGTGCTTCATTACAGTTACATGCCTTGGTATCTAGTTCTGTCGGGATCTTATCAAAAGACTCTCCCAAGAACATATACCTATCAAGTTGATGAGCAACCCTCCCACTACTACGAGACACTACCTATGTCTCTGTACTAACAGTAACACGCTGTGCAGAATCTGAACCCTATGCAACAACACCCTTTTTTGATTTACACCTATCCTAGTAATCCTCCCACTACCATGAGGTAATGGAATATCAGTGACTTGTAGTTCCTCTTCTGTTTTACTGGTATTTTCTCTCTATTCTTCTAGAACAATTTTGCTATTGGGTCTGTGATCCATAATATAATTCTTTTCCAAGAATCGGGCATTGGTGCTAACAATGACCTTTTGATCCTTAGGATTATAAAACAGACGACCCTTTGTTCCCTTGGGATACCCCACAAAGAAATAAATTTCTGTCCTCAGTTCTAACTTATCAGCGTCCCCTTTCAGCACATGTGTTGGAAACCCCCAAATCCGAATGTGTTTCAGACTAGACTTACGCACAGTCATCAATTCTGTGGGAGTAGAAGGTACTAACTTAGAAGGTACCAAGTTCAGAATGTAAGCCGCTGTCTCTATAACGAGTTCTCAAAATGAATCGGGTAAACCTGAATAATTCATCATGGACCTTACCATGTCCATAAGAGTTATATTCCTTCTTTCTACTACACCATTCTGCTGCGAAGTGCCAGGTGCAGTCAACTGGGATATAATTTCTTCTGATGATAGGTAATCCCTAAGCTCTCCAAAGAGGTATTCCCACCACGGTCGGATCATAGTGATTTGATACTTTTACTCAGATGCTTCTCCACCTCCGCTTTGAATTCTTTGAATTTTTCAAAGCATTCAGACTTACGATGCATTAGGTAAATGTGTCCATACCTTGAGTAGTCATCAATAAAATTGACGAAGTACTTAAAATCACCTCTAGCTCGGATTGTCATAGGACCATATCCATTAGAATGAATTACCTCCAACGGTTCTTTAGCTCTATAGCCTTTGGTTGCAAAGGGTCTCTTGGTCATCTTACCTTCTAAGAAAGTTTCACAGATATGAAGTGCCTTCACTTCCAATGAACTCAAACGTCTATTTGCTACCTGTCTATTTATCCTTTTTAGATTAGTATGACCCAAGCGTATGTGACAAAGAAACGTTTGGTTCATTAAAGAAGGAAACTTTATCTTATATGGTAAATTAGATGTGTTATTCATTTCAGTTAGTTACAATGTAGGAGAGATAGGAGATACGATATACAGATCATCCACCAATGTACCAGAACAAATAAAATGTTTATTTTTTTCACAACCACAGAGTCACCAAAATGAACAGAATATTTGTTCTTTATTAAGCTCGAGACTGAAATTAAACTTTTTTTAATTGAAAGTACATAAAAACAATTTTTTAGAAGTACTATCTTATCTCTACTAAAATTGAGAGTGGCATCTCCTGCTGTAACTGTTGTCACCCTTGCATTATTACCCATGTGCAGCTATATTTCTCCATCACTGAGCTACCTAATTTTTTAGAATCCATGTAAAGAATTGCAGACATGATTAGTGGCTCTCGTATCTACACACCAAGTTCCGATAGATAACACTGCTAAACATGTTTCAATCACTAGTGAATAGAAATTACCTGGTTTGTTCTACTTCCTGAGAAAAACTAGACACTGTTTTTTTTAATGCCCAAACTGGTTATAGTGATAGCACTTGCCTTTCGATTTATTCACACAAGCTTTTGGTTCCTTAACTACTTTCGGAGTTGCACCTCCCTGTATCTGAACCTTTTTCTTCTTCTTCTTGCCTTTTGGCTTAGATGAAGAACCTTTTTCAACCACACAAACAGAACCTGGCTTCATAAGAACACCCTCGGCTGCTTAAAGTCCCTTAAAAACTTTCAGGCAGTGATTGGAGTATGATATTGACCTGGGTTTCCCAGTGAATTTCAGCTCCAAGGATTTCCAGTTCATTCAGAAATCTGATCATCTTTAGAACATGATCCCTAATTAGGATGCCTTCAACCATGTTTGCATTCACCAGAGACTTCATGGCCACCTGCCTAGCAGCACGATTTTGATCGCTAAACATTTCTTTGAGGTTCATAATCATGTCATAGGCACTAGGTATAAATTGATGCTGATGCTGCAAAACATTTGACATTGAAGCTAAAATGTAACAGCGAGCCATCTGACCCTGTAAAACATTTGGTACTATAAGTTTGTTTTCTTTGAGTATCGAAGTGAGTAGGTTGAAAGCCATTTTAATCTTGAGAATCACATAATTAAAAATATCGTTATTTATGATGAGTAATACTTTGAATTTATTTTAATTTGGTTCCCTCTACCATTTTAAAAGAAATTTTCCAGTAGCATGGTACTCTGTGAATAGTATGTCTCGATGGAAGGACGTCTACTATCTATCATATGACCAGACAGGTCAATTCTTAATAATTTTACTATCTAGGCAACTGATCCTGCCTAATAAAATTAAATAGCTAGCATAACTTCGGTTTAGTATATAATAGTAGTGGCTTAGATGGAGATGATACTATTATAGACAGCTAAGTGTTAATCATCACTTAATCCAAAATCAATCACTTCGTAATACATCCTTCAGATGAAGAAGTGATCCACATTAACAATTATCCAGAATTATCCCTAAAAGAGATTTGTATTGGCGATCCCATAATTAATTTATTCAATGAGGAGGAAAGCCTTACAGTCAATACGCAGGATTTAATTATATCGCATACAAACTGGTGATGGAGACCGCGAGATTTATTTGTGAATAAATTCCATATTCCACTTAGATTTTTAAAATATTTTTGAGGTTTATAAAAATCTATTTAATTAAAATAAATTTATTAATTTCGAAAACCACATAATCTGAACGAATCAAATATCTTTCTGTATATACGATTTTAAAGATTCTAGTTTGGCAAACCATCTTTTCGTGTTTAAATGCGTAAAAAATAAGATTTAATAAATGCACAGTTTTTCTTTCAGCTTTTCAGCTAAGATATTGATTAAAGGCATTTATTTATTTTATTTTTCATTTAATATTTTTCAAAAAATAATAATTTATTTCGATTAAATATTTTCTATTTATTAATTCAAAATTTAAAATTAATTCTCACATTTTTTAAAAATATCCGATTTTATGAAAAATCATCTTACATGTGATATTTTGTAAAAAATAAAATATTTAAAGTTTTTCTATTTAATTAAAAAAACTTAATTTTATTTTTCATTACAAATATTTTAATTAAAACTAAAATTTTAAATTAATTAAATTAACAGGATAAATAAAATAGATATGCAGCATCCACGCAGTTCATATATATATAAACACGATATGCATATATCTCAGTTTTATGATCGAATAGAAACTCTTGTGAGTTTTAAATTCATATTGAAGATAAGCTGTATCAATTCTCTTTTAAGTTTGATTCTTGTATTCCGATTGTATTAGGATTCCCTAATATACTTTGATATATACAGATATATCGTATCAGTATCAAAATATATCAAAACAATCGATCAAAATAGCCCGGGACAGCTGACCCACCACCGACCACTAGCCGCCGTTGGCGTCACCATGTGCCGCCACCTTCGGGTGACTTTTGCTGTTTCGTCCGAGCTACATTTTTTTATGCTTTTTATATAAAAAGAGCTCTAAAAAAACAGTATTTTTTTTTCAAAAAATATGCTCAAAAATTGTCTAAAAACAGCCAAAAAATTGCTCGAAACTGCCGCTGTCAGACTGCTCTGCCGCAGCCCCCTTCAGCCCACTATTTGGGCTGTTTTCGGTGGTTCTTTCGCATCTATTTTTTCTAAAAAAAAATAGATCAAATATCCAGAAATCCATTGCTTTGAAGAATGCCTAAAAAATAGTCCGAAAAAGTCCCAAAAAATAGCCCCGAATAATGCCTACTGCGCCGTTGTCACTGACGAAAAATAGCCTGCTGTTTTGTGCCTTCTTGTGCACTATTTGGCCCAGTTTTTTGATGATTTTTTTATAGTATTTTAGGGTATATTTACTGCTATTTTATGCCTAAAAAATTGTTCAAACAATACTCCAAAAAATAACCCAAAAAATCATCAACACTGCCGCCGAACCGTCGCTGGCAAAGCCGCCGGTGGTGGGCTATTTTTAATAAATTTTTTCTCTGTTTTTGAATTTTTTTGCTATTATTTTTAATCCATAAATACTGCAAAAAATTTACTAGGAAAAACTATTTGAAACCGTTAAAACTTACCATGATCTATGGCCCATAAAAACCCAAAATCACTGCTGGTGTTGCCGCCGTTCTTTGTATTCTTGTATATATTCAATATGTTCTTAAATAATCAAAATAGATATTTAAAAACAAATAACTAGTTATTATATTGATCCTATATCCTGAAAGCTCACATTCGATCTATCACGGTCAATCCCCCGTGATTAAAATAATAAATAATCATCATCTACGCATTCAATTAAATATGGAATAAATGACGATTATAAAATTGGGAATAGAACTCATGCAAAACCAAGTTAGCATATTTCTAAAACTACTCGACCCTGATAACCGTAAACAAAAAAATAAAAAACGGCTTTGATACCAATTATTGGAGGCAAAACTGGTAAGATCATTATTTTTCCAAACGATTTTTGGTAAAATATCAATTGGACGGACAAACGCTGAAACAGGCTCTGGATAAAACTTTTAATGTCGAATGATCGAAATTAAAATCTGTGCAACTAAAGTTAATTTAGAGTAATACCTTTTACTAGTTAAATTTTCAACTACGTTTTTATTCTCGAGTTGAAACTTCCGTCAGACCTTCTATTGTATTCGCTTATGCGATTCTCGAACGTATTGTGGGCTACGGCCTATCGAGAACTCGTACTGGCAGAACCTGGATAGTTTTAGTCTTACAGACAAGTTTTGAAACTGGTTCAGTCAACTCGTATATTTATAGGGTTACAGTAGGGACCTGTGGAGTAATTATGAGTAAGACTTCTAGTGGAATACAGACACTCATCAGCGGCGTCTGTAATTATAAAAACCTTACAGCAATTTCTGTAATTTTCATAAAACATTAAATTACAGTTCACACCACTGAAGAACTATAATCGCACTCTGACCCATAATTTCAAGACCATCTTGCATTGAGCTCCTATTATTAAATGCTTATATTTCTCTCCATATTAAGATTTTCGATACCCGCCAATTAAATTTAATTGCAAACAATTTATTTGACCACCGGATAATCAAATCCACAAGTAGAGTTTAGCTTGATTAAAATTTATTAGTTTTCTTAAGGGGGATATCGTCAATCTTGATCATTTAGGATGTGACTTCTGTCAATAATTAATTTTTACCATATAAATAGTATCGCTATCTAACTCACCGAGAATATAGACCCATATAAGATCACACTCTTTAATTATTTAAAACAACAAATATTAAATATATGCAAATTAATAATTATTTCGGAATTAGGTGTGATGACCCAATATGTATTGATTAATTATTTTAATATAATTAAAAAAATGGTGGTGATTTCTAGGGATATGTGCGATAAGTTGTAGAGGGTTGGCATGTGGAGATACCCGAGATATAATTTGAAAATTTATTGGGAAATATTTAAAGATATAGTTGAAGCTACTTTAAAATTAAAAAAAAATTTTAATATATTGTGAGCTTCATAATAATTATATATATGTGATATTAGTTGAGAGAATAATTTAGAAAGTTTGAGATTTACCCAAATATATTATAAAAACCCCTCAGACCTCACCCCAACCCGTGAGTCCCTTCTCCCACCAACCCGAACGGCAACCTCTGTCCTCCTAACATCTCTTCTTCTTCTTGAATCTTCCATGGAAAGAGATATTCGGTTGGATCTCTAGAAGCCTCTAGGACCAAGACAATTGAAGCATAAAAGGGAAGACTCCTTAATCCATATATCCAGCCCTGATGCGCCCTTCCCCTGTTCAGCCGCGGCGACTGGTTTTCGCTTCTTCCTCATTTCTCTGATTTTTTATTCTCTGAATTCCATGTATGAGACTTAAGTATCGTCTAGTGAAATCAGCGCCTAAATTCGAAGGCCTTCAAGGATTAACTAGTAAGAAGATTAATTGGATCCATGAAGAAATCGAACTGGAGAGGAGGCCAGACCTAGGGTTCTCTACTGTTGGTGAAAACTGAAATTGGAGATGAATTGGAAGATGCATCAGGAGAATCAAGAGTTATTTACCTAAGGTAGCAAATCAAGCCTTCGGAGGGCAGTATTCCAAGAGGGTCGAGAACCCCATGTTTGGCGCTGCCATGTCTTCATCTTCTCTGTCATTTTTCTGGTTCCGTGCTAGAGCTCAGGTATTAACTCATATCTTGCTTTATAAATTCGAAGATTTCCCTAAGAATATGATGCATCAAACGGGCCTCAACCTTTTTCTTCAAATTCGTGGTAGTGTTCTATTTTTATTGGCGGCCATGGATGGGGAGCTTTAAGCTCCAGTTCTGTAACCCTCCAATGTTGGAGGAATTAAGTTCTATACAACAAGAGGATTAATTCAAAACCCCAAAGGGGCTGAATTTGAGGGTTGCCTAGGCCTAGGATTTTTGGGGATTCGGTGAAATCTAACACATCGACGCCATACGCGGTAGGATTTAGACTAATTTTAGTGGTTTTCTTTGATTTGTGTTGATTTTGTCTAATTTCATGAAAATCCCAGTTTACGAGTGAAGAAAATGAATGTTTTATCCAAGTTTTTGGGTTGATTGATTCAAATTCATAAGATTTATGTTTAATGGTGAAATAGGGATATCTACATGATTGGTGACACTAAAAAGTTGATGTTGTATCGAATACGTAGTATAATCCATGGAATTTAAAATTGTTTGAAGAATTTGAGTTGTAACTCTAGTTACTACACGAATTGGATTTTGAGGAGTTGTTAGAGTGTATAATGTGGGGAGTGGTGATATGTAAAACTAAATTGATAGCTCAAGTGAGAGTATTGGAGCCTAGTTATTTGTTGGTTAATTATTGGAAGTCAAACTTGTACTTTAAAGGAGAAGTTTGGGAAAATTCATGAAATTATATATATATTTATGGTGCACTTAAATTGGTTTCACAATGATAGGATGTAGTATTGAGATATGAAATAAGATGAGTTATTGAAAGTATGTTGTTGACCATTGGTGGTTGTAACAAAGCCTAGGGCTATCTGGCTTAACTTCTTGTTAAAATAACTAGGTTTATAAACCATTGAAAATCAAATGAATCACTTAAGTCATTAAACCTTAATACCAAGGAAGGCTTGAGTTACTAATCTAGTTGAAAATCTATAAATGGGCAGATGATCTAATAATGATTGGATAATTGTGATTAAAATGGACTACAAGAGAATTGGTTGAGCAATGTAAGTTGTTGAGTTGTAGTTTGTGAGTTAAATTCATAATTCAAGTGAAAGGAACTTGAGAAGAATTGCGCCAATCTCATTAAGCTTACGGGCTTCTTGATGTGTTTCTTCTATGTCAAGTTGGGTTGTCATCTTATGGTAGAATCAACATTGAATATGAACACTTAGATATTAATGGAATAAATAAAGCTCTGAAACGTTTTATCATGGTGATTAGTGATTGAAGTTGATTTATTGAAGTATAATTGGAGTCTCATGAGGGGTTAGTTTGATTTGGGTCAAATTGATAGTTTAAGTGGAAGCCTTAAAAATTTCCATATGATCTTGACTCGTATTGTTGGAATTGAAGGATGAATTCATGATGGATGAATAACACAAATAAATTGGATCTCAGAGAACGTTGTTGAGGCTAAATAACATGTTGATTCTAGATTTGAGAATTTATAATTATTGTTTACTTGGGGAACTTGGAGGTTTGGACTATATTGTGAAAAGAGAAAACTTAAGTGAATAATAAAAGATCTGCAAATTATGAGTATGTTAAACTAATGATTTAAACTTTTATGATGCGACTTCTCTAATACATATGTTTTGGGATTGGTGATGAAACCATGTGATCAGGTGAGTGTGTTGTAACTTGTTTATTTGAAGATTACAGATTGAATCTGTGATTTAAGAAAGAAGTTTGAAATAGCATGGAAGTTATGATTCGTTTATGGTTTAAATTTGTTTAACAAATAAATTAGAACCTCGCGATTTAATGAACGTTGAGTTTTGATGAAATTGTGAATGAGAAGGAAAATGTTGTGGGAATTGTGTGAATGATCGAAGGAAGAGTTGTGAAAATTTGAGACGCATATAATATGATTTGAAAGCTTGGATATGGAATTGGTTTAATTGAAATTTATAACTTTGATAGTGAAAACGGAACATTATGATGGTTCATGATTTATGCATAGTATAATAATAATCGAACTAACAAACTCACTTAAACTTTGCGGTTTAAATTAATTGAAATGAGTGGTGAATTGAGAACCGGGCTATATAAAGGTTAAAGAATATGTTGAGAACATGTGGTTATAATAAAAACCTGATTGATGTTAAAAGCAATTTGTTTGTAAAATGATTGGTTTACTGAAGGCGAAATGGATTCTCTTGTATAAGAATGAATTGGGGAGATGGACTCCCGGTGATTAGTGAATAATGATGTTAATACCGAGGATGATTGATATGGATGAGATAAGTTGGGCTTGACTAGCTCCGCGGTGAAAGACTGAAAATTTGCGCAAGTAGGGTGCCCTACCCATCGGGTTAATCCCCAAAAAGGTGTGCATGGGTTGCCTACTCGTCGGTGTTCCTCTAGAAAATTGAAAAAGGCAGTTGTCGTGGTGAGTTATAGAGCTATCTATTACCCAATGGTTTCGCGTAGCCTATTGGGGGAATAGGGAGGGGTTTCTACAAGCTGCACCCGACGTCGGTTCAGTGGCTTGATTAATGAAAAGAAAGTGAAATGTGAATTAAAAGAATTTAAGAATGTGAAAGCAAGTAATGGATTTATAAGGGAAAAAGATAAATTGATAATTAGGTAATTGACTAAGAAGAAAACAAATATAAGAGAAAGAATTAAAGAATTATAAAGAGATTATGTAATTAATCAGTTTAATATGGGATTAATGGAAGGAAATGGAAATGTGAATAATAGATGCATGAATTAGAAAGAGAAATAACTAAAAGACGAATGTGACTAATGAAAAAGAAACCAAAAGAATAGAAGTGAAAATTTAATAGATAAATTAAGATGCTGAAGCAAGTTTAATGATACTATAATGTTGGAATAATTAACAGACGAACTAAGTGGATGAGTTATAAGAAAATTTGAAGCCAAGAAATCTAAATAAATTTATATTATCTTTAAAGTTTGTATAATCTGGATGTGTATCTAAAGTGTGAAATAAATAAAATGAATAAACAAAAATAATTGTATAATATCTTACTCATCCACACCTCACAAATCATGCATTGTATTGTTATTAGTCTTATCCTATGAGTTTCGGCTCAAGTTGTATGTATCCAACATTTTACAGGTTTTAATAAAAGAAAGGCAAGCAAAGGATGGGATCATGAAGAATGTTTTGGAAGAAAGGAGCAATTTCATTTATGGATGTAATCATGTATATATCTATGTTTAAATCTCATGTATTCGCTTCAAAGAATTGTATTGAGAAACTGTATAGAAATTGTGAGATTGTCATGGATGAATGTATGTAGTGAAATTAATGTATGGTTTGATTCGTATGGAAATGAATACAATAGTAAGGAAGTGGAGGATGCTAATTATTATGTAGCTTAAGCTTGTATGGCTTAATTTTTTTTGGGAATTGGTATACCTGTTATGTAATTGGAATCTAGGCGGTGCCTGTGTATAAATTGTGTTTGGAGTTTAACAGATTTACAGGAAAATTGGGATAGTCCGAAAAATAGAGGAAATTTTACCGAAATTTTTAAGAAATAGACTTAGAATATTTTTTGAAGTTTTAGAAAGGATCTTCTTTTAAAACGAATTATATCCAAGTATTAGAAGGTTTTAACCATAAGTAGAGTTGTATACAAAGGAGTCCCCTCGATGATTCTTTAATGTTGGGTTATCATGTGGAGTTCACGTGACCCGGGAGTAGGGGCGTGACATTAAGAGTATAAGAACTATTCATAATAATCTTGGGGTGTGAATTAATTTATATAGCCAGTATAAAATTAATTATTTCAATATGTTCCGTTCAATACACACAAAGTGTACTAGCACAGAGAGTCAGAACAATAGACGACGCTATTACCTATTCTCTGTAATCAAGACAGGCTTATTAAAACTCTGTATTATAGTTATACCGATGGTATATCCATTTTTATCTAAACTGTGAACATAAAACCTATATTTTGTAAGAACTTAAAATTTGATATTTTGTGTGCAAACCGTACTCTACATATCAGATTAACTATTATATAGAATAAATGATATCTATGCATAACATTAAAGTAAATGATACACATACATTACTCATAAAGATTTTCATAAAATGAAAAATTAATTTTATTAAAATAAAATTAAATACTAAAAACATAATTTTTAGTATACCAACCATAACAAAAAGAAGATAACGGAGCATATAAAACACATTTTTCGTGTCTTGGATGTAGCGGCCATGACATATATGGAAACAAATGTTGCAGATGCTAGAAACTAAATGCGGCCATTACTGTGAGTTTTACAAAACACACGGCCGTGACATTGAAAGGTCGCGGCCGTTATGTCTTTATAACCATAGAACACATAAGAATGAAGGTGTATAGAGTAGAGATCACAGCCCATTTGATTTAGGCTAAATCTACCATTCATTACCCAATAAGAAGATAAACTGAGGTACAGAAAAGAGAAAATGCTAAACAGAGTGAGAAAAGGAAAAACAAACTTTGAAATAAATGAATATCAGAGAGTTTTGAAAGGAGTTTTCATGTTTTTAGCCTCTACATAGATGTTGCAACCGTGAGAGTAAGCTATCTCAAAGCCGATACGAGCTTCAAGAACTCCCTTAATGTAAGCAAGAACATGAACAAGGCTTGGGAGGTATGGAATGGACAGGAGAATATCGGGTGGGGGAGTATTTGGGCAGAGTTTTGGTATCCAGATCTTTTTCTCTAATTTCTAAAAATGACGCCTATTTATAAGTAGAATGGGCAACACAATTCCCCTTTGGGATGCTGCCACTGGTCAAAAAAGGGATAAAAGTGACGGCTGCTATCTTTTTACTTTTACACAGTGATGGCCGCTACCTTTATGGTGATGAAAAGGATAGACGCGACTTTTGAAAGTCGCGGCTAAGTTCAAAGAGTGAGGGCCGTGAGAAAGAAAGGCACGGCTTATTTTTGGGTTTGGAAAAAGGTCGCGATCGTGAGAGAAATGTCATGACCTGATGATTTCTTGGTAGTTTTCTTGAATTTTGAATTGTATTCATAATTATTCTTGCTTGGGAGTATCTTCCAGCATAATTCTCATATTTTCGTCGTTTGTGCGTATTCGAGACGGGTGCCTGTGGCGTTGGATTTTAGGGGTTATTTTGAAAAATGTTCAAAAATAAGAAATTAAAAGAATATTTAGAAAAATCTTTTAACACCTTGAAAACCAAATTTTGAAAACCTCTTTTGTTAAAAATAGAGTCACCACATAGTTTTTGAGAAAAATTAAAAAAAACAAAATTGGCTATTGATTTTTAAAACATTAACTAGAGAAAGAGGGTTCGGGGGCTAAGGTATTAAATCGAAGAAGGTGTTAGGCAGCTCGTTCGCCCTACCATAAGGTTGGCCTCTACTAATCATCATTGGTTCTTTAATAGAATTTTTCAAATGCATGCAAATAAATAAAATAGAGGTAAAGAGAGAGTTTCCAAAATCAAATATGAAAAATATATAAAATATGTACATAGCACTTCAAAACACATAAATGTTGAAAGAAAAATTCTAAGTCTTATGGCATGTAATTTCTATTTAAAGGATACATGGAACATACCCACATGTAATTCTATTAAAATAATTCTAAACTATCATGATTTAAATGAAAGAACAAAATAAGCTAAAGAATGCTAAAATTACCTAAATATAGATTGCTACAAAATATGCCAAACAATTGTGAAATAAAATGATCAAACCCTAAATTAATATATACAATATGTATGTTGTCAAATCATCTAAAAGCATATGCAAAGCATGTAAAAAGTATTGTGTTAAAAACTAAACAAAACAATAAAATTTAATAACAAATATTTTGTGTATTAATAAGAAAATATTTAAAATTTTAATTTGAAGAAGAAAAAAATAAAAGAAAGCTTACAAAAGATTAGTTAAGCCAAAAATAAAATATTTTAAAAAAATGCTAATGTAAACAACTTAAAAGGACACTATTTACATTTTATGTTTTTAAGCAAAGTACAAATAAATAAAATAAAATAACAGACATGAGATAAACGAAAAAGTTTTAAAAATAAAGATTATACTACCATTTAGAAGAAAAATAAGAACTAACATAAAAGGGATTTTTTTTTGTGATTTTTTGGTTTTTAATAAAAAAGAAAGACCAAAGAAAATAAGATAAATACTAAAAAAAAAAAAGAAAATCAAGTTGTAGAAAATAAAACCTTTTTATGAAAATAAAGTTAATGATAAAAATGAGAATAAAATGCTATAGAGAAAAATTATACTATTATTAAAAGAAAATAAAAGCTAATAAAGGAAAATTAGATTAATTTTAGTGAATGAACTTTTTAAACTAATATTAAATAGAAAGCAAAGTCAATGTAATATTAGCAATAAAGAAAATAAAATGAATAATAAAAGGAGATAAAATGCTATAGAAAAGAAAAAGAAGAGAAAATAAAAAAGTAAAAACTAGAACATTAAATTATGATTACAAGAAAGAAATGAAAAAGAAATGACTAATGCATTGAAAGAAAATTACATTAAACTAAATAAAACATAAAAAAGAAAATAAAATTACATTATAAGAAAAAGAAGAAAGTAAATGCTAAGGAAATTACATTACACTATTAAATGAAAGTTAAGAACTAAAATGGAGCATTCAATTAATGGTATTAGAAAAGAAAATAAAATAAAATAAAATGCTAATAAACGAAAATTAGACAAATTAAAAGAAAAAGAATGTAATTAATGCTAGAATATTAAATTAAAAGAAAAATAAAAGAAACAAAGTACTAATAAAGAAAGAACAAAATTAACATTAAGAGAAAATTAGTAATTAAATGGGTGTAATATTGACAATTACAACTATTTTCATGTAAGTGTTTTGATTATAACAATTAACAACATAATCAAATTGTAATTGCTAGAGATATATTAGCACTATTTTAATGAATTAATTGAATATAACAAGGTATTAAAACGAAATAAAAATGAAAAAACCTATAAATGAAATTAACATTAAATAGTCTAACTACATTAAACAACAAACAACAAACTACATTGCATATATTAAATGAAATTAACTATAAATGAAACTGAAGAATTTGAAAATGAATATTAACCCGATCACCCCAAGAGAGAGAAATGGAGTTTAGAAAGATCGGGGATCCAAACGAAGTACCTAGATTGCCGGAGAATCCTCAAGTCAGTGGAATGAGCTTCGATTGTCCAATCGTCGGGTGGTGATCCAAGCAAGGCTTTAAGGTAGATGTCGGAGGCTTGGTATTTCTGTAGGGTTTCGGCGTCGGGGCACATAATTGCTCGGCAATTCGGCATAATTCCTCTCACTAAACCACTCTATATTTTTTTGTCCTCGAAAACGTACCAAGGGTACGATATTTATAGAGTTTATCAGCCAATGAGATGCTGCCACGTTTAAGGGACACGTCAGCCCATTTGGAGTTAGCAGTCGCCACAATGCAAGTTGGCGGTCGCCATGTTTTTGAAAGATTCCACAAAGTTCTATGGCGGTCGCCATGATGCAA
>JAULJZ010191161.1:0-20933 GCA_032270985.1 Heliamphora pulchella | reverse complement strand
TTGGATGGAAAACCTATTTTGGTTTTGTGGTTGAGTTCGCTCCCACCATATGATTGCATATTTCTGCTTTACAGCTTTTATTATCTGTTTCTATTGGGCTTCGGCTCACGGGTGGGAATTTTATGTAAAACTATTTTCAGGTGATGCTGTGGATGAGGTGTAGCTTTGGTGGTGCCCGCGGTGGCGGAAGACTTTTATAGTTTTTCCTTTTAGTTTGCCTATTCCTGAAGGCAGGTTTTGTATGCCGTAAGGCGATATACTGTATGCGTGTTGAAACTGCATGCCTTTTTACTTACGAGAGATACACTTTTGTTGGGTATTCTATTGGTTTAAACAGGCGAATTTCAATGTATGAAAACCTGTATTTTCATATAAAATTGCTGTTTGGTGGATTTTCACGGGACCCCGGGTTTTGGGGCGTGACATTTGTTGAAGGAGGTGCTTCGGTGCAGTCGGTGAGGCAGCCATCGACTTTGGGTTTTGGTGGGCAGACCAGATTGCCACATGCCAGGGCTTACATTCTTGCTGATCGCAGTGCTTCCAAAGCACCAGTTGCATATGATGCTGCTGTTACACCAGCCATGATCAGAGGTACTTTTCTAGTTTATAGATCATGGGCCAGTGTCCTTATCGACACCGGAGCATCGCATTCGTTTATATCTTCTGCTTTTGCATCTGCTTTGGGGCTGGACAAGGACTGGTTGGGTGGTACTATAAGCGTGGAGACCCCAGTCAGTGGGAGTGTGACGTTGAGTCCTGTCTGTAGATCCTGTGTGTTGGAAGTCGCCGGTCGTTGTTTAGAGTTTGACTTTGTTATCCTAGACATGACCGCGTTTGATGTCATCTTAGGGATGGACTGGCTGTCTACCTCCCGCGCCTTTATAGATTGTGAGCAACGGAGAGTGTCGATCTGTACACCGGACGGTGATTACTTTTACTTTGTGGGTGATCAGTATGAGGGCTTGGCGTCTATGCCCGATGTGGCTCGGGTTCAAGGGAACATGGGTTTCCTCTTTTTTGCTCTCAGGTTAGATGATCTGCGTGAGGTTCGAAGGGAGTTACCCCCTGTGGTCTGTGAGTATTTAGATGTCTTTCCTGATGATTTGTTTGAGCTACCGCCTAGTCGAGATGTGGAGTTCTCTATTGATCTTGTTCTAGGAACTGCTCCTATCTCTATGCCATCGTATCATTTTGCACCGGCTGAGTTGAGAGAACTCAAGGTGTAGTTGCAGGAGTTGCTAAATAAAGGGTTTGTACGGCCGAGTTCATCGCCGTTGGGAGCTCCAGCGCTCTTTGCAAAGAAGAAAGATGGTTCATTAAGATTGTGTATAGACTACAGGAAGTTGAACCAGGTAACGGTGAAGAACAAGTATCCGATGCCTAGGATCGACGACTTGTTTGATCAGTTGAGGGGGTCCCGCTGCTTTTTGAAGATTGACTTGAGGTTAGGGTATCATTAGCTGAGAATTACGGACGAGGACATAGCGAAGACTGCCTTTCGGACTCGTTATGGTCACTACGAGTTTCTTGTTATGCCGTTTGATCTGACGAACGCTCCAGCTACATTTATGGGTTTGATGAACCGTCTCTTTCACCCTTATCTGGATCGTTTTGTGGTGGTATTCATGGTTGACATTCTGATCTATTCACCCACGAGGGAGATGCACGAGGAGCATCTACATGTTGTCCTACAGTTTCTGAGGGAACATCGCTTGTATGCAAAGTTCGATAAGTGTGAGTTCTGGATGACAGAGGTGAGATTCCTTGGACACGTGGTGTCAAAGGATGGGGTATCAGTGGACTCGACGAAGACTGATGCAGTGACGGATTGGCAGCAACTGAAGAATGTTTTTGAGATCTGTAGTTTTCTGTGTCTAGCGGGTTATTATCGGCGGTTTGTGCAGGACTTCTCTAGGCTTGCAGCACCGATGACGCGTTTAACGCGGAAGGGAGTCATGTTTGTTTAGAGCGAGTCCTGTGAGTCAGCTTTCCAGTAGCTGAAGATGAGATTGACCAGTGCACCAGCTTTAATTATTCCTGAGCGAGGTTTGGGTTACACTGTGTACTGCGACGCTTCACATGAGGGTTTGGGTTGTGTTCTGATGCAGAAAGGCAAAGTTGTAGCTTATGGATCCCGACAGTTAAAGACACTTGAGAGAAACTACTCGACACATGATCTGGAGTTGGCAGCCGTGGTCTTTGCCTTGAAGACATGGCATCACTATCTCTATAGTGAGCGTTTCGAGGTCTTCTCTGATCACAAGAGCCTAAAGTACTTGTTTTCACATAAGGACTTGAATCTTCGCCAACGACGATAGATGGAGTTGTTGGAAGACTATGATTTCGATTTGCAGTACCATCCTGGTAAGGCAAACATCGTAGCTGATGCACTCAGTAGGAGATCTCACGGCTCATTAGCTTTTGTGGCTATGCGAGAGTGGGACATGCTTAGGGATGTTGGGGAGTTTGATCTGTGTCTCTGTGAGACAACGGGAGGTGCGACCTTTTATTCAGTTGCTTCACAACCCACATTGGTTACACGCGTGTTGGAGGCTCAGATGATACGGGACCGCATTTCCAGTGGGTCAGACACAGCAGGATGGGTGGTGAGTTCAGATTAGAGTCTGAGGTTGTTAGGGCGATTGTTTGTGTCGGAGTTGTGACATGCTAAGGTGCTACATGAGTTTCATCACTCACGTCTTGCAGTGCACTCGGGAGACACGAAGATGTATCACGATCTACGCCGTCAGTTCTGGTGGACGGGAATGAAGAGGGATGTGATCCGATTCATTTCTTGTTGCTTTACTTGTCAGCAAGTGGAGGTGGAACACCAGAGACCAGCAAGATTATTGCAGCCATTGCCTGTATCAGAGTGGAAGTGGGAGAACGTCGCTATGAATTTTGTATCAGGACTTCCACGCTCGCCAAGGGAACATGAAGCTATTTGGGTTGTAGTGGATAGATTGACGAAGCCTGCACATTTTCTTCCCATACGTGTGAAGGATTCAGTGGACCGACTAAGCAGATTGTACATTCAGAAGATAGTCTGACTACACGGAGTACCCGTGACTATCGTTTCTGATCAAGACCCGCGCTTTACATTGCGCTTTTGGCAGAGTCTTCAGGTGGCATTGGGGACGAGCTTGACTTATAGTACAGCTTTTCATCCTCAGAACGATGGTCAGTCTGAGAGGACCATTCAGATTTTGGAGGACATGCTGAGAGCCTGCGTGCTTGATTTTCGAGGTTCGTGGGAGGATCACTTAGCATTGGCAGAGTTTGCATACAAAAACAGTTACCAGTCCAGCATTGGGATGGCACCATATGAGGCTTTGTATGGTAGGCCGTGTAGATCGCCTGTTTGTTGGACAGAGGTGGGAGAGACCGCTGTTTTGGGACCCGACTTGGTGCGAGAAACGATAGAGGTGATTACAGTGATTCGTCAGCGACTGGTGACAACTCAGAGCTGCAAGAAGAGTTATGATGATCGGAGGAGGAGACCGTTAGAGTTTGCTGTGGGGTAACATGTGTTTTTGAAGGTCTCGCCTCGCAAAGGGTTGATGAGATTTGGTCGTAGTGGGAATCTATCACCATGTTTGATTGGACCATTTGAGATCCTGGAAAGGATCGTGGTGGTAGCATACCGTCTGGCTTTGCCGTATTAGTTAGCATCTGTGCACAATGTCTTTCACGTTTCTATGCTTCAGAGATAAGAGCCGGATCCATCTCATGTGTTAGATTAGATCGAGTTGCAAGTTGATGAGGATGTGACGTATGAGGAGCGTCCCGTAAAGGTTCTGGATACGAAGGAACAAGTGCTGCGGGGAAGAACGATTGCTTATGTCAAAGTTCAGTGACTTCATCACGGGGTTGAGAAAGCGAATTGGGAGCTTGAGTCTGGGGTTCGTGCGAGATACCCGAAATTTTTTACCTTGTGACCTTGTAGAGAATTTCGGGGCGAAATGCCTTAAGCGGGGAGAGTTGTGAGACCCTGTACCGTTCAATTTTTGATATATACGCATGTTAAGTGTTTTGACGCCTTTTTAGCTATTTCGCTTTAATATGCCTATATGAGTTTTGATGCATGATTTGGTTATTTTAAGCATGTGAGGTTGGTCCTGGGGGTCGCGGGGAGTTACGGTGCGAATTTTAAAAATTCAAAAAAAAAAGATATTTTGGAGGCCTATAAGTATTTGGAATTAGATATTTTTAAAAGATATTTTCAAAAGTTAACTCCTACGTTTTCTCCATTTTCTCTCTGCCTTCTCTTTAACTTCTCGGGGGCCCAAGGCTTGGGTTTTGACGAACCAGCAGCCGATCTTTGCTATTGGCTTCGTGGTCTACACAAACATCCGGACGAAATTTAATTTCGACGAAGCTCGGATTTGCATGTAGATCGAGGCGTCAGGTTTTTGACCCAACTAGGTAGGATCTCAGATTCTACTGCTGTATAAGAATACTATATATAATCTTATGCTATTTCACTGTTTTAAAACGCATGAAATGTGATTTTATGTTTTAGATTTGGTTTTTGATTTAAAACTATTTTTTCGGCATTTTCGGTGGTTGGATGTGTGTTTGAGGGTTTCCTTTCAAGGTTTTGATGCGAGACATGGGTGTGTTGATATTGGTGGATGTTTGGGGCCTTGATTTGAGGTTTAGAAGCAAAAACATGCAAAAATCGTAGCTCAAAAACACTTTCTTGGTGAGTTCAGTCGACTGGACCTGGGAGGTCAGTTGACTGAAATTGTTTATGTTTTGGTCCTTCTTTTCCAGTGAGCATTTTAGTCGACTAGAGGCTTGGGCCAGTCGACTGAATCTCTGTGTGAGTGCTTGGTGTTGGTTTTGATGGTTCGGGTGGTTTATTTGGTCAAAGGATGGTTTGCAAAGGAGGTTTTTACAAAAACTTTTGAGAGAAACATTTTTACCGGAGGTTTATAGCTAGCCCTTGGGGTTAAGGCTCACTTTCTAAAACGTTTTGATAAAGATATGTTTTACATATTTTGGTTTGATCTCCATGATTTCATGGATTGGATCTCTTGCTTGTACATGCGTTGTATAACTGCTTTGGGGGAAAACATTTTGAAATGTTTGTTGATCTCCATGTTGATGGATGAATTTTGATCTCCATGTCGATGGATGAATCTATATACATGTATAATGTATATTTACGAAAAGATTTTGTAGTTGATGCTACAGTTCGATTTTTAAAAGATTATCTGGATGTACCCGGATGACGGGTATTTGGCACGAGTTGCCCTCGGTGTAAGTCCAGAAACGTGCGCAGCGTAGGTGCTTTGTACCTTCGGGTTAGTCCCCGTAAATTGAGTGGTTGGGTGCTCTATATTCTCGGGTTTTGGGCTCGTCAATTGAGCTTTACGTTATGGTGCTTCGTATAGAACTTGTGTTTATCTAACCGGTCCCATGATGTATGGTGATTAGATAATGGACAGGAGTCTATCGTTGTTACCTCTGTCGTGTGATGGAGTCGGTACATGTGATCATATTTTTCTTTTTTCTACAATGGTACATTCCATGAGGGAACAATATTTTTTATTACTATTTTTCCTTAACTATGGTTGGTTATTTGTAATATTTGCATCGCATTGTTTGAAGGATGAAAACAAGGTTTTATGTTAATAAAATTGTTTTGGGAGACTTGTGTAGTCTGGTGGGAAATCTTTGGGTTTGTGAAAGACCTTTTTGGGTTGAGGTTGAGTTTGGCTCCTACTCATATAGTTGCATATTTTTCCTACTTTACAGCTTATTGTCTGTTTTCTATTGGGCTTCGGCTCACGGGTGGAAATTTTCTGTAAAACCATTTTCAGGTGATGCTGTGGATGAGGAGTAGCTTTGGTGGTGCCCGCGGTGGCGGAAGACTTTTATAGTTTTTCTTTTTTTGGATTGCCTATTCCTGAAGGCAGGTTTTGTACGCCGTAAGGCGATCTACTGTATGCATGTTTGAATTGTATGTCTTTTATATATAAGAGATACATTTTGTTGGGTATTCCATTGGTTTCAACAGGTGGATTTCAATGTATGAAAACCTATATTTTCATATAAAACAGATGTTTGGTGGATTTTCACGTGACCCTGGGTTTTGGGGCGTGACATGGAACTTGTCTATTCCTTGGACACTCACTAATCTCATGGTTTAGCAAAAAACAAAACTCAGTAGCCTTGTCTACAATTGAGGTTGAGTACATAGCAGTTGGTAGCTGTTGTGCACAAGTTCTTTGGATGAAACACCAACTAGAGGACTATGGTTTTTGCTTACATCATATCCTTATAAAATGTGATAACATTAGTGCAATCAATATATTCAAGAACCCAATACAACACTTCAGAACAAAACACATTGAGATTAGGCATCACTTTATAAGAGATCATGTGCAAAAAAAAAATATCGAACTTGAATTCATAGGCATAGATTACAAACTTGCAGATATATTTACTAAGCCTTTAAATGAAGAAAGAATATGCTATATAAGAAGAGAATTTGGTATGTTATGTGCTCCTAATTCATGATTAAAATGCCATACTAATCATATCTTTTCAATGCATTTCAATGCTTTTGATAATCTTCATTGATGTGTGAAAAGTGTCAACACCACTTGAAAAAGTGTCGACACATATGTGCTTGAGTTGACTCAAAACTATATGGAAGAGACACTGTGGGAAAAAGTGTCGGCCCATTTCTATATAGTGTCGACTCAATTTCGATGTCTTGCTCTCAGTAAATTTCGGTCGACCCAAAACTTAATCGTGTCGACTTAAATGGCCGAAAGTGTCAACCATTTCTGAAAAAGTGTTGACACAATTTCTTATTTCAGGACACCCACACTCGTGAAGACAAGTGTCAACTCAAAAGTCATTTGTGTCGACACAAATCTTTATGCCTATATAAGAGGCAACAGTCTCCACCATTCGCGTCATTTTCTCTCTCTCTCTCTCCTTAACTATTCATCTCCCCTTATTTTTTCCTCCTTTGAAAAATGAGCCGACCCATCATCTTCTCAACTCTCTTCAATCTCTCTTCTCGACCTAAGATGACTGCTCAAACAATGGGAAAAGGTAGCAAACGCACCGGGGATGAGGGCCTATCAAACCCGAGGGCACCGAAGAAGAAAAAGACGATGATGGCAATAGCGACGGAAACCGAAGCAATTGCAATGTCAGAGGCCCTAAACTTTAAGTCAACCAAGTTCTAGCAACTATATTTCTCCTCGTTCGTAAATCGTAAGGTAATCCTTGGTCTGTCTGTTGATTTCTTTTTTTTCGATTCTATAGAAATGCACTTTAAAGATTTGTTCTCTAGTCTCAGGTGGGAGAGACTACTTCACAATCGTGACCCTCACTATCGCACGCTCGTAAAGCTTTTCTATGCACATATCCATATTGCATCTATCCCGACCACCACCATCACCTCTTGGGTGAATGGAACTGAAATCCACTTAACCTCATCTATTCTTAATGAAATTCTTTGCGTCCCTATGGGTGAGATATTTGTCCCTTGCAATAAGAGATCTATCGACATAGAGAGTTTTTTTTTCATAATGCAGTTAGAGAAATATTTGAGGTTGATGAAATCGATCCCTCTAAAACCCTAGAAGCCAACTCACTCAAACCAAAAATGAGAATCCTTCACCTTATGGTCAACCATATCTTTTTACCACAAATGAGGAAGTTTAGAGATGTATCATACATGCACATTTTTATAATGTGGTATATTCTAGAACAGAAGAACCTAGATCTTAGTTTTTTCTTTATTTCTAACATGCTTTAATCACATGGCAAATCCAACTCCTCCTTCCCCCATGGCATGTTCTTGACCAAAGTTTTCCTCCATTTTGGCATTGACCTTTCTACTAAGAAAATGGTTCATTTATCAAAGTATGACCTATATGGAGCTTCTACTTTGAAACATATGCAGATTTTCAAAATAGACGGAGTTTGGACCACTCACCGTGGTACTCCATTCATTCCCAGAAATCCCTCTGCCTCACGAGACTTCTCCCCATCAGAGTAGATTTTGATTCCCTTGCTCCAGTATCCACTAGGACTAACACACCAGAACCTTCCTCTGCTCCCTCACATGCTCCTCCTCCTCCTGCACATATTGATGTTCCATCTACTCTTCCTGCCTCCTCTCCTGCTTCTCTTGTTGATCTCTCTAAAGTTGTGTTTTTAGTTAAAGGTTTATCATCTTCTTTGACCTCTTACTGCTACCTTGGATGCCATGGCTGCTGTAGAGAAGAAGGATGAACGACCTATTCTTCCAAAGAAAAAGCCTCCAGAGATGCTAGAACCAAGAAGAGGAAAAGAAATTCAAGAAGTTTATGAATGATCAATGACTTCAACCCTTTGATGATTTCAAAAGGGGAGAAGAACAAAAGGTAAAGGAAGGGAAGTGGAGAAGAAGTGAAAACATCAACAAACATTTTATCATTCAGAAGTTTTTATGGTTATGAAAGAGAAGTTGTACCTTTAAACATACATTCTTTTTGTTTTTATTATTGATTATGTATTGAATGGTTGTAACATATTCTATTTTATGTTTATGGATGAATGTTTATATGATTGTGACTGTGAAATTCTTGTTGAAATCTCTTTTGATAGCATGCTCTCTCTCTCTATATATATATATATATTCTATGATTGATGTTTGGAATTTGAAAATCACATTGCACATATTTGATTTGATGTACAAATTTTAATAAATTCAAAATGTTTTTGAATTAAAATTGCAAATCATCTTAAAAATGTATATTACACTATTATTGTATGCCTAGCCATTGTGAGTGCATATCATGTTTAAAGCATAACGATAAGGAGAGAATCCTTGTTAAAAATATTTTTAAAAGTTTTTTAAAAAATATTGAAATTGTTGTAATTATAAAAAATGAGAGATTATTAGCTCAAGGGCTTTTTATTTAGATTTTGATGAATTTTATAATTCATTTTCTAAGAATAAATTGATTTAAAAGGATAATATTTATTATTTTTGAAAAGGTAGTGTTGACACAAAATGACAAATGAGTTGACACATTTAGTCATATGAGATGATTCATTTCTCAAATGGATTAAACACTTATGTATTCTTGAATGAGAATATTTTATGTTGACCCTAATTGATAATTGAGTCAACACTTTAAGGCAAAGAATACTTGAAGATCTCAAGTGTGTCAACACCTTTGAGCAAATGAGTTGACACCCTAATATAATCGTTGAAGATGTTTCAGGTATTAAAAGTTTGAGTCGACACAAATAAATTTTGAGTCGACATAAAAGAGCCGAAGTTCTCTGCACTCAAAAAAAGTCGACACAAACTACGTTTGAGTCGACACAAAAGTGTTGCCTCACTTTTGTTATCCTAAATTTTGAGTTGACACAAATTGAAAATGAGTCAACACAAAAATACCGAGGCCATCTGCTGATTTTGTGAGTCGACAAAAATTGAAGATGAGTCGACACAAATATACTGAGCCCGCCTGAAGAAATTTTGACTCGACACCAAAGTCCAATGAGTCAACACAAATCTCCTGAGGGTTCCTATAGAATTTTAGTCTCCACACCAAAGGCAAAAAGGGTTGACACAAATAGTCATCTCTGGAAAGCTGAAGAACAATTGAGTTGACACCAAAACCATTTATGTCGACACCATTGTGTTGGTGAGAAGAACGCAGAAATAGTGTCGACACTTCTAAAGATCAGAGTCGACCCAATCACTTAAAAAACTATGCCCTAGACATTTTGTGTCGACATCTACGACGGAAATTCAAATGCGCGGTAGAGTTCAACGGTTGGATTTTTGCCATTAAATGCTCTCACCTACCTCCAACGGTCATGAAACCTCAAAAGCTTATATAAGAAGTTACTCCTCAATATTTAAAACATCTGGAGATCTATAATCATTGTTGTATTGCTTGATTCAAAGTCAAAACCCTTCAAGTTCTCATTTATTGTTCATAACTCTAGCTCTTGTATCTCATCTCTTTACTTCTTATTTATTGCCAATCATTTCTGTAAAGATAGTGAGTGATACTCATTAAATTATCTCATTTATTATATCAAAGGGTGAATCACCCTTTGTCCTTTAAGTGAGTGGGTAAATCTCATTAAAGAAGAACTCAAGAGATTAGAAGAAAAATAGGGGCGAGTTTTTTGTAGGATCGCCTTGAAGTTGTAAAAAGATTTTGAATGCATCCGTAAGCATTCTGGTTTAGTGAAATTCTCAAGAAGAGTCTTAAGGAGTTGACGTAGGCTTGGAAGAAGCCGAGCCACTATAAATTTTGGTGTCTGGTTCATTTTCTCTATCCATAATCTCTTTAATATTTTCATTACTTTATTTTTTGTTTATATTTGCTATATTTGTTTGTAATATTAAAAGGTTTTGAATTTTTTTTTAAAATTGTTATTATCTTTTTAAAACCCAATTCATCCCCTCTTGGGTTGCCTAGAACTAATAGAAGAAAAAGTAAGAAAAACCTTAAAAAGTAATTGACATGGATTGGATGTGACCAATTCGAAATACTTATCCTTGAATACATATCCCTCTAACGAAATTGGGCCATTATCAATTACATACTGAGAGTAAAAAATAGTATACGTACTCTAGCGATTCACAAATAAGAAGTTTTCGATCTGCAAAATGAATCCAAGAACACCAAAATGTGTAAAACTAGGACGAAGAGAATGAGATTTCTAACCTTGAGAACGCTAGGGTTTTGGGTTGCTTCTCGAATCCCAAAGTTTTCTCACCTCTATCAAGAAAGAATCTTAATGGTGTGAATACAGTGTGAAAGAGTGATAGAGACTGTACACTAGGAGATGAAGAGGTAATCTGCGAAGGGGGTGACCGTGGCAGCGGAAGAGGGTGCTTTAAATACAACAACGGTAAAAGATTAACCAGAGCAAATATTGATCAGATGTGGGTTTAGGGTAAAGTAGTGGTTTAATTTTTGCTTAACCAATTGGGAAAAACCCTAAATGTGCCGAAATTAGTTGATGGGGAAAGATTAATTAACCAATACAAATACTGATTTGGTCACCAAGCTCAACCACGATGACGTTGCTTTGTTGCGCAAGGAAGTTTAGAACTATCGCAAACTCTCTCAGATTTGGCGTGAGTATTGGCGCCAAATTTTAACACCTTCGGTGACGAAATATGTAAGTTGTCGCTCAAAAAACTGCTTCGCCGACGTGGGTGGCTCATCGCGAAAGATCGACAACCCTACAACAACAACATTGGTGAGCCTGTCGACGATGGTAGACTTTTCACGACGACATTAATTTGTCGCGCAAGGATGTTTTGGACTCCTGCGAATTATCTCAAATTTGGCGCGAGTGTTGACGCGAGTTTTTAACACCTTCGGGACGACAAGGGTAAATTGTCGCGCCACAAGTGGCTCGTCGTGCAACGTCGACAACCCTACGGCGACAACATTGGTAAGCTTGTCGGTGAAGGACGACTTTTCGCGACGAAATGTTGTCTTCGTCGGGGAAAAGCGTTGCGGTTGATACTTTTTCTTGTAGTTATATATTCTAACATTCGGGAGCCAATATCTTAAAAACTAGAATTTTTTTAAAAAATTCTGATTACATAGGTGCCGTTTGGTAACGTTTATATTTTCTATTTTTTATTTTTTTTTAATTTTTCGTAAACTATAAACAAAAACATGTTTGGTAATTATTTTTGTTTTTAAAAAATTATAAACAGTTTTCAAAATTTATAAAATTTTAAGAAACAAAAAAAATGTGTTTTCACTTGTTTTGTAAACAAATTTTAATTGAATTCATTTGTAACCTCTAATTATCACTTTTCAAATATTTATATTACCAAATATATATATTTTTTGTTTTATTATAAACACAAACAAAAATATATTTTTTATTTTTTATAAATAAAAAATAAAAAACTGTAAACGTTATTAAACGGGCTCATAGTAATTCATATTTTGTTACTATGGATATGTGGTGAATTTTTTGGGATTTTTAATTAAAAAAAAGAGTGAATACGCAAAGTGACACGTCACTCATGCAACTAACCACACATGCATGCCCACCACATGGGCACATGCATCCCCTTTTTTCATCCTTATCCTCCTAAGTCACCACCATCCTGATCATTGCCTACCAATTAGCCTATAAAAGGCAAACAGTGGAAACGTAAACATACAATCGGAAAGTAAGAGAAAAAAAAAAAAAGAGAATTAAAAAAAAAGAGAAAAAGTTAGTTAAAAAGGAGCAACCAGAAAACGTGAGTTTTGGGTAGTACAAATCCGGCATACATATCTTATTATATGAGATATTCTAAATATACGTGAGATATATATATTTAGATTATTTAATTTTATAAATTATTTTATTTAAAAATAATTAATTTTTTAAAAATTATTATTTTGTTTATTAATCACATTCCATGAATATTATTATAGTTGTATTATTTATTGAATTAATATTATTGATGATGTACAGTTCGAATGAAATTTTTTAGGCTAGAAAAAAAGAAAAATAAAGATACCAAGAAGTAAAATAATAAGAATGGGACCACAACCAGGTGGTAACGAAATTATATCATACCCAAATGATTAAATTTAGGGCCGCACCCTAGGATGCTGACAGGAATTGTTGAACAAAAATCATTAGATAATAATAATAATAATAATAATAATATTATTATTATTATTATTATTAGAACGATTATTATTTATATGCATGATATTAATGTTGTTTGAGTTTATTAAATTAGCATATATAAATGTCAAATAGCATAATTTTAAATAATGTGATATTTTCATGGTAAACTAATAATCTTGTTATATGTGCACTTATATGAGCTATTATTTATAACGTTGTTACTTTAATTTTTTAGAAAAGTGTAGGAAAAAGTTGTTAGTTCCGCCCAATAAAAAAAAAAATTTATCTTTTATTATAAGAGATCTGTAATAGAATGATATAATAATATTAGTTAAAGTTTGTTTATTTTCTTTTTTGATTTACTATAGTTTTAAATAATATTTGTATTATTAAAGATAGCATGTATTTTATTTACTTTTAATGTTTTTATCTAACTAACATTCTCAATTTGATCAACAAATATAAAATTATTAGATTTTAATTTATCTCATAATTGTTAATTGATAATTTATATGATTGATTAGTAAATAAGAAATAATAATAAAAAGAAGTAATTCTCTAAGAAGAAAAAAAAGTGTTAATTTTTAACAAAATGTATTTTTTTTTCTACCCAATAAAAATGGTTTAGAATTTTTTAATCTAATTTAATTGGACACAAACATTCAACATTTAATTTTTTTAACCTTGATGGAGAAATATTTTTTTTAAAAATTCTACGGTTGTCATGGAGCGTTTAGTAGCAATTTATTCTAAATAAACAAAAAATTAAATAAATAAAGAGAGAAAAAAGGGAAATAAAAAGAATAAAATGCAAATAAATAAATAAGAAAATATGTATATATATAAAAATAATAATAAAAAATTCACATTTTTATTCTTCAAATTACATGTTTCCTCTATAATATTAATTTACGTATGCTTAGTACTAACAAAAATGCATCTTGTGTATTGTAGAAAATGAATCCACCTACTATTCCAGATTCCTGGGGTAGGTACCTGTAGATACCCCAATTTGATCATGTCAAATTTTAGGCCTATTCAAGTATGTCCAATGATGAAAACCAAGTGGAATGTGATATCTGAACGATCGCCGGGAAGCAATCCAAATCCAGTGTTCTGCGAAATCAAACCACAAGATCATATCTTTGAAACCTTAAGGCCACAACCTTCAAACCTTGTGTCCTGGTTGTTTACTGGTCAAAGTAATTACACCCGCAACCTTTGAACCTTGTGACTGTTATGCTGATTGTTGTGACCACAATATGAATCTCTTGGAAATCCTAAAATTTGTTACGGTTTCAACATTGATCCTCCCGGTCACAACATTTGATGGTGGCGACCGCAACCTTTTTGAACCATGTCTGAACTTTGAACGTGGCAGCACCTCATTGGTTGGCTTTTTCTATATGAACGTACCTTTGGTACGATTTTGGGAGGACACTTTGACTAACGTCGATATACTACTGCTCTATCGACTACAATTGCAGTACATCGACACTCTGTTGCGCTCCCAACTCAAACCTCAATCCATACTACTGCTCGATTTTGACTCAAATATTGGAATTAGCCTGCTTCTCGAAGATTGGACTGACAGTTCTACATTACCATGACTCAACAAATCCTTTAGAATGTCACATTTCAGGTATTTTGTTAGAACCCTGACACTTCTCTTCTCACATTTTCTACCCTCGTGAGGAGGTCGGGTTTTGAATTTCAATTTTTGAATTGTATGATTATTCTTTAGTTTTTTCATCATTTGATTTAATTGTCTCGTCTATACGTTTGATCATTGATTTTGAATCATGAGTTTCAATTTCCGAATCGCATGCTTCTTGTTTAATTTTACCATCATTAGGTTTAATTACCTTGTCTATGTATTTGATTATCAATTTTGAGTTGTTGAATTGAGAGCATGCTTAATTTTAGAAAATTTGGTTAACTGTTATTACAATTCGATTTAAGTAGTCTCAATTGTGTTTCTATTTATACTGCACACTAGCACCCAGTACACTGTTCCGTTAAAATTTAGCAAAACAGTGCCTATAAACCATATGGCCGCAATAATCAATGTTGCGGTCGCAACATTTAAGCACTAACACCCTCACGGTCGCAACAATCAATGTTGCGCCCATGCACTTGCATCTCATTTTCTTAACGACCGCAATATTTATATGTTACGGTCGCAAACGTTGTTTATACCCAGTAGCTTAATTCTGTTCCAGTATCTTGATTTTGTTGTTACAGTATTATGTATGATGTTCAGCATGCTACTTTTAGTATCTATCAGCATTATTGAGGTTCAAAACTCTTAGAATTGCTTTATTTTAGTTTAAAATCATGTTATGCTGGCTTAGTATTCTAATTAGGTTTTGTTAGTTTGAATTAATCGATAGCATCTTCTAATCAGCGCATGTGGTTTGTGCCATGTATCTTTTAGTTAAACTTTGCATGCTTAGGATTTAGGGTCCCTTTTATACTTGGTTGCCATTTTAATGTGTTTATATGCTAGATTATGTATTTTTACTATTTAATTTTAGATGTTCTCTTTTTATCCTATTTTCTGTATTTATATACATTTGAAAAATCTAATTAAGAACCAACGATGATTAGTAGAGGCCAACATCACGGTTGGACGAACGGGGTGCCTAACACCTTCTTCGACTCGTACCTTAGTCCCCGAATCTATGTTTTCTCTAATTAATGTTTTAAATATTAGTGGTTCATTTTTGTTTTTTGTTTTTTGTTTTTTCTCAAAAACTAAGTGGTGACTCTATCTTTCTTCACAAAAAAAGGTTTTCAAAATCTGTTAGTTTTCAAGGTACTAAAATATTTTCAAAATAACTCTTGAATTCCTTTTTTTTTTAATAAAATCCCAAAATCTCGGCACCATAGTACCAAGCTAATATTTTTGAACCAACCCATGCCCAACCACTTCAACCCGAAATTTATGATCTCGCAACCTCTAGGGACACCTATTATCCAGGGCTGCTCAAGAAAGCTATAGTAGAACAAAGACTACATACTTATAGCTTAATCTATCAAAAAGGACGTACATAGGGTCAAGAACGCAGGGAGAGAAAGTGTCGACGGACGTCTGGTCCGAGTTCTTGTCCAGTGGGGTCGTATTTGCCACAGTCTTTTGCATCAATGCCTCTCGTAGCTTCAACGGGAAGGTCGGAGCAGAGAGAGCTTGTTTATTTTAGATGCAGACGGCCAGGGCACCGCATGGAAGAGTGTCGTAGTCCAGCGCCAGTTCAAGCACAGTCGCAGTCACAAGCTCAGAGGAGGGGGCCAATGGTATGTTTTGAGTGCCAGTCTGGGCACATCCGTAGCGACTGCCCCAGAGAAGAGAGTATGCGGAGTACAGCTGGAGCACCTGTTACTCCATCTGCCCAGGGACGTCAGCCATCTAGATTTACAGAAAGGAGCGCTTCAGTATAGTCGGGCAGACAGTCGCCAGTTCAGGGCCATAGTGGACAGGCCAGAGCTTATGTTCTTGCAGAACCCAGCTCATCCAGAGCACTGGTCGTGCCCGATGCTGCTGCAACCACCTCCATGATCAGAGGTACTCTTCTAATCTATAGATCATGGGTCAGTGATCTTATCGACACAAAAGCATCGCATTCATTTATGTCTTCTGCTTTTGCATTTGCTTTGGGGTTAAAAATAGACCAGTTGGGTAGTGCTTTGTGTGTGAAGGCCCCAGTCAGTGGGAGTATGGTGTTGAGTTGTGTTTGTAGGTCCTGCATGTTGGAGGTCGCCGGTCATTGTTTAGAGTTTGACTTTATCATTCTAGACATAACCACGCTTGATGTCATCCTATGGATGGATTGGCTGATCACCTATCGTGCCTTTATCGATTGTGATCGATGAAGGGTAACGATTTGTACACCGGTGGGAGATTGCTTTTGTTTTATGGGTGACCGAGATGAGGGTTTGGTGTTTATGCCCGGTGCTGTGCAAAACCAGGGCAACTTGGGTTTCCTCTTTTCGGCTCTCATGTTGGATGAGGTGGTTAGGGTTCGAGGAGAGTTACCTTCGGTGGTTTGCGACTATCCAGATGTCTTTCCTGACTATCTGTTCGAGTTGCCACCGAGTCGTGAGGTAGAGTTCTCTATTGATCTAGTTCCGGGAGCTGCTCCCATATTTATGCTATCTTATTGCTTTGTACCTGCTGAGTTGCGTGAACTCAAGGTACAACTACAGGAGTGACTTGATAGGGGGTTCAAACGCCCGAGTACTTCACCGTGGGGAGCTCCTACTCTTTTTGCTAAGAAGAAGGATGGATCTTTGCAATTGTGTATCGACTATCGGACGCTGAATCAGGTGACAGTGAAGAATAAGTATCCTATGCCAAGGATAGATGATTTGTTTGATCAATTAAAAGGCTCGAGCTATTTTTTAAAGATTGACTTGAGATTAGGATACCACCAGTTGAGGATTAGGGACGAGGACATATTGAAGACCGCCTTTCGAACTCGCTATTGTCACTATGAGTTTTTGGTCATGCCGTTCGGTCTAACAAACGCACCTGCGACGTTTATGGGTTTGACGAACTGCAACTTCCATCCTTACTTGGATAGTTTTGTGGTGGTGTTCGTGGATGATATTCTTATCTATTCACTTACTAGGAAGGTGCACAAGGACCATCTACGTATCGTTCTATAGACTTTGAGAGAGCATCGCTTGTATGCAAAGTTCGAGAAGTGTGAGTTTTGGATGCCTGAGATGAAGTTTCTCAGACACGTAGTGTCAACAGACGGAGTAGCAATGGATTCGTCGAAGACTGATGTTGTGATGGGTTGGGAGCAATCGAAGAATGTCTTTGAGATCTGTAGTTTTTTGGGTTTAGCAGTCTACTATCGGTGGTTTGTGAAAGATTTTGCGAGACTCGCCGTGCCGATGACGTATCTAACACGGAAGGGAGTTGTGTTTATATGGAGCGAGTCCTGTGAGTCGACATTCTAGGAGCTGAAGATGAGGTTAACTAGCACGCCAGTGTTGATTATCCCAGAGTGAGGCTTAGGGTATACAGTGTACTATGATGCATCACATGACGGTCTTGAATGTGTTCTGATGCAGGGAGGTAAGGTTGTAGCCTATGATTTTCGGCAGTTGAAGATGCACGAGAAGAACTATCCGACACACGATCTGGAGTTGGCAGCCATGGTCTTTGCCTTAAAGACATGGCATCACTATCTTTATGGTGAGTACTTCGAGATTTTCTCATATCACAAGAGCTTAAAATACTTATTTTCGCAGAAGGACTTGAACTTGCGCCAACGACGACGGATGGAGTTGTTGGAAGATTATGATTTTGATTTGCAGTATCATCCAGGGAAGGCCAACGTTGTGGCTGACGCTCTCAGTAGGAGATCTCATGGTTCGTTAGCTTCTGTAACTATACAGGAATGGGACATGCTTGGAGAGGTTGGAGAGTTTGATCTGTGTCTCGGGAAGACACCGTCGAGTGCCACCTTGTTTTCAGTGGTTTCACAACCTGCGTTGATTACACGTGTGCTAGAGGTCTAGCGGATGGATCCGGAAGCTCAGATGTTACGAGATCGTGTTACTAATGGAGAAGACACAGCAGGTTGGGATGTGAGTTCTGATCAGAGTTTGAGGTTGGCTGGGAGGTTGTTTGTACCAGAGTCATTCCAAGCGGATATACTACATGAGTGCCGTCATTCTCGCCTTGCCGTGCATTCTAGAGGCACGAAGACGTACCATGACCTACGTCGTCAGTTCTATTGGAAGAAAATGAAGAGAGATGTGGTCTAGTTTATTTCTTGGTGCCTTACCTGTCGAAAAGTGAAGGCAGAACGCCATAGGCCGACAGTATTGTTACAGCTGTTACCGATATCTGAATGAAAGTGGGAGAACGTCACGATGAACTTTCTGTCAGGACTTTCTCAATCACCTAGAGAAAATGACGCCGTATGGGTTGTGATCGATAGGTTAACGAAGTCTGCACATTTTCTCCCAATCTGTGTGAAGGATTCAGTAAGCCGACTGAGTAAATTGTATGTCAGAGAGATAATTCGGTTGCATGGTGTGCGAGTGTCTATTGTTTTTGACCGAGATCCGCGCTTCACATCGTGCTTTTGGCAGAGTCTTCAGGAGGCTTTGGGGACGAACTTGATGTTCAGTACTTCTTTTCACCCCCAGACGGATGGTCAGTCTGAAAGAACCAAACAGATTCTAGAGAATATGTTGAAGGCATGTGTACTTGACTTCAGAGGTTCTTGGGAGGATCATCTACCATTAGCAGAGTTTGCATACAACAATAACTATCAGTCCAGCATAGGGATGGCACCGTATGAGGCTCTATATGGTAGGCTGTCTAGGTCACCAGTGTGTTGAACAATGTGGGAGAGACCACAATCTTAGGACCCAACATGGTGCGGGAAACGACGGAGAAGATTGCAGTGATTCACCAACGTCTAGTGATAGCTCAGAGCCGCTAGAAGAGTTAAACAGATCAGAGGAGAAGACCTTTGGAGTTTGTAGTGGGAGATCACGTGTTTCTGAAGGTCTCGCCACGTAAAGGTTTGAGGAGGTTTGGTAGTAGTAGGAAGCTATCACTGCGTTTCATTAGACCTTTTGAGATTCTTGACAGGGTTAGAGAGGTTGCGTACTGTTTAGCTTTGCCACCTCAGTTAGCCTCTGTGCATAACATGTTCCACATTTCTATGCTTTAGAGACACGAGCCTGATCCTTCACATGTGTTATATTGGGCTGAATTGCGGGTTGATGAGGAAGTCACTTATGAAGAGCGTCTAGTGAAGATTCTAGATAAGAAGGAGCAGGTGCTACGGGGGAGAACAATTGATTATGTCAAGGTCCTGTGGCTTCATCACGGGGTTAAAGAAGCGACGTGGAAGCTTAAGTCTGGGATGCGTGCTAGATACCCGGAGATGTTTACCTCGTGACCATGTAGCGAATTTCGGGGGCAAAATTCCTTAAGGGGGGGGGGGGGGGAGAGTTGTGAGACCCTGACCCATTTTAATTTTTGCGACGTTTCACCGTGTTATTTATTATTTTTACAATAGCATGTTTATGTGCGTTTTATGCATGTTCTAGCTTAAAAATGCATGTTGGGTTGGATACCGGGACCGTTGGGGGTTGTGGTGTGAGGTTTTAAAAAAAATTTAAAAAAAAGAGAGATATTTTCGTGGCCTATAAATATCTAGCCTTAGATATTTTGGTGGAGATATTTTTTAAAACTTGGAGGCTAAGTTTCTTTTTCTCAAACCAAAACCTCTGTCTCCTCTCTAGATTTTCTTGGGGCCCGGGCTTTATTTTTGGCGAACAGGTAGCGGATCCTTGCTATCTACACTGAGGGCTACGCGTTCATCCGGATAGAATTTTATTTCAATGACGTTCATCTTTTCACGTGGTTCGAGACGTCGAGTTTTTTACTCAACGAAGTAGATCATAGACTAACTTGTCCTTAAAGGGTGCTACGTGCAATTATACGTGTTTTTGTGGTTTAAAAATACATGAAAAGTTAGTTTATGTTTCAAAAAGTTGGATTTTGGTTCAAAATCACTTTTAGATGAATTTCGATTGGAAGAAAATGGGTTTGAGGCTTTCCTTTCGGTGTATCTTTGTTGTTTTGGGTTTGTGTATGCCCGTGGGTTGTAAAGGGAGTGTTTGGTTAGTTTAATTTGGGGTTGAGAAGTTGTTTCAATAGGTTGGGTTTGTTTTTCACCATCGGTTGTAGCTTGTTCTGAAATTTGAGGATTTTGGGTTTTGTGTCGACACCTTGTTCAGTGGCTATTACGTTGAACTCTATGTTCTTTTGTGTCGACACCTTTTGTTGTTGGTTTTGACACATTTTCTGTTTGTGTCGACACAATTTTCCTTCTGTTGGTGTTGAGTATTCTGTTGTTGTTTGTGTCGACACTTTTTCTGTTTGTGTCGACACCTTTTCTGTTTGTGTCGACACCTCCGCTGTTTGTGTTGACACCTTTTCTGTTCGTGTCGACACCTCTGCTGTTTGTGTTGACCCTTTTCGTCCTTTGTGTGAGAAGAAGAGTTTTGAGATCAGGGTGAGTTCTTAGAGCCCGTGGGTTCCTAGAATGTGATGTTTGCCCGTGATTTTCAAAAGATGGTTTGAAAAAGGAGTTTTTACGAAAACTTTGGAAAATGTGTTTCCTTTTGGAGGTTTGGAGCTAACCCTTAGAGGTTGAGTCTCAACTTTGAAAATGTTTCGGTGGAAGTATGGTTTCACATGCTTGTTGATCTCCATGTCGATGGATTGGATCTCTTTTTATACATGCGTTGTATAA
>JAULJZ010191151.1:0-20933 GCA_032270985.1 Heliamphora pulchella | reverse complement strand
AAGTCTTTCATATCGAATTAGCCGAATAATCATATCTTCATCGAAGATAACACCCTAACATCATTTTCGATGAGTAACATATCATCCACGTAAAGTACTAAAAATACTATCTCGCTTCCATCACGCTTCTTGTACATACAGGACTCGCCAGGACATTGATCAAAGCCATAAGACTTATGGTCCAATCAAATCGAGTATTCTAAAACCTAGATGCCCGCTTAAGTTCATAAATGACTCTCTTAAGTCTGCACAACATGTGCTCTTGGTCCTTTTCTATAAAATCGTCTGGTTGCATCATATAGATGCAATCGTCAAGACTTTCGTTAAAGAAAGTTGTTTTGATGTCCATTTGCTTAAATTTCGTAATCGAAATGTGCCGCAATGGATAAGAGAATCCGGATAGACTTAAGAATGACTACCGGCGAAAGGTTTCTTCATAATCGATTCTTTCTTTTTGAGTGAACCATTTTGCAACAAGTCTAGTTTTGAATGTTTTAAGCTTTCCGTCTGATTTTTTCTTCTTATAGATCCACTTGCATTTGATGAATTTTATCCCATCTGCTGGTTCTACAAAATTCCAGACCTAATTAGCGTATATAAACTCCATCTCAAAATTCATAGCCATTTGCTAAAAGTCCACATCTTTATTTTGGAGTGCTTCATTGTAGTTACATGGTTTAGTATTCAATTTTTCTGAGATCCTATCAAAAGACTCTTCCAAGAACATATACCGATCACGTTGATGAATAATCCTCCTATTACGACGAGGCACGACCTGCGTCTGTGTACTAGCAGTGATACGTTATGCTAGTTCTGAACTCTGTTCACCATCATCCATATTCTGGCCTAGTTGTGAAACCGACATGTTGATGGTTGCATCGAGATCTGGTTTAGAATTTACACTTGTCCCGATAATCCTTCCACTAGATAAGGCAATGGGATATCAGATACCTGTGGTGCTTCTATTGTACTACTGGTATTACCTTTTAGCTCCTCTAGAAAAATTCTACTTCTGGGCTTGTTGTTCATTACATAGTTCTCTTCCAAGAATCGGACATTGATACTAACAATGACCTTTTGGTCCTTTAGATTATAAAATAAATCCACATTTATTTTCCTAGAATATCCAATAAAGAAACAGATTTTTGTTCTTAGTTCCAACTTATCTGCATTCCCTTTCAGCACGTGTGCTGGACTACCCCAAATCCTAACATGTAGAATAAAAGACACTCATGTACAATATTAAATAAATAATAAAATGCATACATTGCTCATACAAATTCTCATTAAAATAGAAAAATAATTTTTATTAATAAAAAAAAACAAATACCAATATCCAAAACATGGTTTCAAGTATACAACCCTAACATCTTAATCATTGGTTCACTTTCTTGTTACTGCGAAAGTTATAGCTTGTTCAAACTGATTCTAGCTTGGAAGGGCTAAGGCAGTCATGGGTTGAGGCATTTCCTCAACATCGGGCAGTTCACTGAATAAATGACTTCAGTGAAATGAGCTTTTGCATAGCTGAAAGGGTTTGAAGAGGCTCAAATTTTAATCACGTATCCTTTGCAAAATGCTTCTAAACACTTTTGGGAGGTTGATGGGATGGCATTGTAACAGTGTATCCATACTCATTCCAACAACAAATGGTAAATGGTAGGCACTTTGATGGTATGGAATTTGGTTGTTAACCTTATTTTTCCAAATTGCAAATTAATCATGGTATAGCCGAGAGTACGATGCGGTTCATTATCGAATCTCGCGATCTCAATTAATTGCCTAATCATACGACATTCATGTATTCCCGCAGTAAATAATATTTGCACTGCCAACATTTTTTGATGTCTCACTATCTAAGATTGCTTTGTCGAACTCTACTACATCCAACACCGTGGTCACATATATTGGGCGATTATGCTAGTATGGTACCCATAGTTTTAAAAATTGGCCGTTACCATTACACAACACCATTACATATAGGTTTTGGTAGCTTCTGTTACCCGTTACGACCGATTTAGTTGTGTGACAAAAACTTTCATGTGTAAAGGCCGTTACAGTTGTCGTAAAGGCCGTTACAGCGGCATAAAGGTCGTAAAAGCTCGTTACAGTACCACTACAGCCATTATGGTACCGCTACGGTATTGCTATGGCCGTTTGAGTAACTATAATGGCTTTTCAAACTGTGAATCAATTGAAATTATTTTTGGGTAAAATTTCTTCACTCTTTTCATCAAAAAAGTTTTCATTCCAATCGAAAACCTGATACTTACCTGAGTGAAGTTTGATTTGCAAAATTTAAATAATTTTTGGTAATTTTTGGCATTAAAAAATGCCACAAAAATTATTTTTTTGTGAGTTTTTTCAAGATTTATGGAAAATAAGATTATCATCTTTAGATCTTGTTTATTGTAGGTTAAGTTCATATATTTAATATTGTATTACTTTATAATTATGTTTTAAACTTTTTTAAAAAAGTTAATTTTCAAATTACTTGTTCAAGATCTATGCAAAGTTACAAACTAAGTTAATTATATTTAGATTTTGATCGTTATAAATTAGATTCATATATTTAATGTTTAATTATTTTTTTTATTTTTCTTTAAAAAATCAATCACATTAATTTTTAAAAAATCTTAGTTTGATATCTACTTACAGTAAGTTTAGAATATTTAGATCTTAGTTTTTAAGTTAAATTCATATATTTAATGTTTAATTACTTTTTATTATTATAATTTATAAATTCAAAAAAAATGTTTTAAAAATATTTGTTCAAAATTTATAAATAAGCCTACAATTTTTAGATCTTGATTGTTTTATGTTATACTTGTATATTTAGTACTGTATTATTTTTTAAAAGCATTTTAAAACTACTACAAAGGATTGGCAATTTCCAAGTGAAAAGAAGGGTAGTGATCCAACTTAATTGGCATTGTTGGTATCATGCGTTGATGATCTACTAGCATTTGAACTTGTTTAAGGACTCGAAACTCTATTGGTGGTGGTGATGTAGTTAAGGTTATTTGGAGAATGGTGGAGGTGTGTGTGGGTAAAGCAACTATGATTATTTCTAATGGAATTTGGGTTTTTAGCATTGGGAGTTCCATTTAGAGGTGGATTTGGTGTGGAGTTTGGATCAAGAATGGATGGTCTAGATTTGTTTACAACATTGCTTTGACCATGTAAGTACAAGAAGGAACATTTGGTGAATAGATAAAATGACCTAATTCTTCTAATTTTGAGATTCTTGGAAGGCTATAAAGAGAACGTTAATGGTGATGGTAGTATCTGCTGATGCATTTGTGTTTTCAAGTTGAAGGATTATCGATGGCGGTAGTGGTGGAAGAAAGTTGTCCTAAGTATGCTTAGCTGGATCCTTTGATGCTGGCAATAACAAGTGTTGTTGTTTTTAAGAGTTCTTGGGTGGTGCTATGGCGTTGTGTCTACTCTCCAATATATTTTTCAAATTGCATGTGAAGTTAATATGAGTGTCCAGGTGGAGATAGAGTAGTACACATATATAGAATCAACCCAGGGGCAGAGGTGGTCAAGGAGAGTTCCAAGCAAGTTCAGTTGGAAAGAGAGGCAGAGGGTTCTCTCAGAGCTCGAGTGTCTTGGGTTATAAATGAAGCAGAGAAAGTGAGATTGTTAATTTAAGGATATTATTGTACTTTAGTGTGAGACCCTGACCTATTTTAATTTTTGCGACGTTTTATCGTGTTATTGTTTATTGTTTTTATAATAGCATGTTTATGTGCGTTTTATGCATGTTGGAGTTTAGAAATGCATGTTGGGTTGGATACCAGGACCGTTAGGGGTTGTGTTGTGAGGTTTTTTAAAAAAAATAAATATTTTTGTGGCCGATAAATATCTAGCCTTAGATATTTTAGTAGAGATATTTTCCAAAACTTGGAGGCTAAGTTACTTTTTCTCAAACAAAAACCTCTGGCTTCTCTCTAGATTTTCTTGGGGCCCGGGCTTTGTTTTTAGCGATCGAGTAGAGGATCCTTATTATCTACACCGAGGGCTACACATTCATCTAGACGAAATTTTGTTTTGACAAAGTTTGTTTTTCACAGAGTTCAAGGCGTCGAGTTTTTAACTCAACGAGGTAGGATCCTAGACTATTTTGTCTTTAAAGGGTGCTACGTGCAATTATATGTGTTTTTACCGTTTAAAAATACATGAAAAGTTAGTTTATGTTTCAAAAAGTTGGATTTTGGTTCAAAATCGCTTTTGGATGGATTTTGGTTGGAAGGAAAAAGGGGTTCGAGGCTTTCCTTTTAGTGTATCTTTGTTATTTTGAATTTGTGTATGCCCGTGGGTTGTAAAGGGTGTGTTTGGTTGGTTTAATTTAGAGCTGAGAAGTTGTTTTAGTAGGTTCAGTTTATTTTTCATCATCGCCAGTAGCCTGTTCTGAAATTTAAAGATTTTGGGTTTTGTGTTGACACCATTTTCTATTTGTGTCGACACCTTGTTCAGTGGCTGTTACGTTAAACTCTCTGTTCTTTTGTGTCGACACCTTTTGTTGTTCGTGTCGACACATTTTCTATTTGTGTCGATACAATTTTCCTTCTATTGGTTTTGAGTAATCTGTTGCAGTTTGTGTTGACACATTTTTTTATTTGTGTCGACACCTCTACTGTTTGTGTCGACACCTCCATTGTTTGTATTGACACATTTTCTATTTGTGTCGACACCTCCGCTGTTTGTGATGACCCTTTTCTTCATTTTGTGAGAAGAAGCATTTTGAGATCAGAGTAAGTTCTTAGAGCCCGTGTGTTCCTAGAATGTGATGTTTGCCCGTGGTTTTCAAAGGATGGTTTGAAAAAGGAGTTTTTACGAAAACTTTGGAAAATGTGTTTCCTTTTGGAGGTTGAGAGCTAACCCTTGGGGTTGAGTCTCAACTTTGAAAATGTTTCGGTGGAAGTATGGTTTCACATGCTTGTTGACCTCCATGTTGATGGATTGGATCTCTTTTTATACATGCGTTGTATAACTATTTTACGTGATGGTTTTTAAAATGTTTTTCATAGATGTACCGTAACAATGGGTTTATTGAGTTGGGCTTACATTGCTTCTCGGTGGAAGTCTGGAAACGTGCGTAGCGTAGGTGCTTTGTACCTTCTGGTTAATCCCCGTAAATTAAGCCGGTTGTCTCCGTAAATGGCGTTGTGTGGGTGCTTTGTACCTTGAGTTTTGGGCCCGTAAATTAAGCCGATTACTTCCGTGAATGGCGTCATTGTTGTGACTCCGTATAGAACTTGTCATTACCTAGCAGGCCTTAAGTAATTCAGGACTAGGGTAATGGGCAGGAGTCTATAGTTGTTGCCTTTGTCCGTGTGTGTGGCAGAGTCGGTACATAGGATTTTATTTTATCTTTTCTCCTCGGTTGTGTGGCCCGAGTGGAGCATACTATTTTATTACTGCTTTCCCTTAACTGTGGCATTATATCTGTGAGGATGATATGCATGGTTGTAAGGATGGAAAACTTATAGTTTTTATGAGGAAAACTTTTTGACTTCAGTGGTCGAGTCCTGATGCATATGATTACATATCATGCTTTACAGCTTTATAGTCTGTTTCTATTGGGTTTCGGCTCAGTGTGGAATTTTATTGTAAAACCATTTTCAGGTGAACATGTGGAGTTGACCTAGATGTAGTGGTGATTGAAGACTTGTTGTAGTTTTTCCTATTTTTGAGACATGTACTTTTACATGTAATGCCTATTTCAGAAGGCGAGTTTTATACGCCTTGAGGCGATATACTTATTCATGTATGAGAATGCATGTTTACTATTTATGAGAGTTGACTTTTGGGATCTTTTATCCAACTATTGTATATTTTAAGTTGATGGTTTTCCAACTATAAATCTTATTTTCTTTATGGTGTTTTGGTGGGCTTTTCGTGTGACCCTGGTGTTTGGGGTATGACAATTTGGTATCAGAGCTCTGGTTTGAATACCTAAGAGCCATAGAAAAGAGGGTACTTCACCTTTTGAAGATGTGCGTGTGCTTGATTGCCTGTGTTTTAGCACTTTGTTAACATACGCATGGTAGCCTATTTCGCATGATGGTTATGTATATGTAAGCATGGAGGCTGGATCTTAGGATTGATTAGTCTTGCCTTCGGATGTTTGGATTAACAAACTTGGGAGACATGCTAGAGACACGTTTTGCGGACATGATTTCTAGCAAAGAATCTAAGTAGGTTGTCCAGAGTGATGAGTCTTTCTTGTTGTTTCTCCTCGGTATATGAGATGTGTTGACATAATCTTAAGTGGCTATGTGTTAGCATGCTTATGTGTATTATTGCTTTTACGTTAGCAAATAACATGTTGTAGGAAAGCTTATCCTGTTATGTTATTTTCGTATAGAGTCATGTCCATGTGGGGAGGACGAGGCCGTGGTCGAGACCGTGGCCGTGGTTCTGGCCAAATGGACATTCTAGTCCAAGATATTGAGGATGCTAATGCACCCCAAGGACCTGTTGGCAAAGAAAATCTATTGCGTGAGTTGGTCGGCTCCATCCGGTAACTGGCTGAGGCCTCTAAGGGAAGAGAGAGTGTACTCGAACCATGGGCATCGGTCGCAATGCGCGAGTTTCACTGTTGGGACCCTCCTACCTTTTTTGGGGATCCCAACCCCACGGTTGCCACTGAATAGCGGGAGCCAGTCACCAGGATTTTGGACACGCTTCAGATAGAGAAAGACGATTTGAGGGTTACTTTTGCTGCCTTTCAGCTGAGAGGGAGTGCTCACACGTGGTAAAAGTTTGCCAGGACTACAATTGGTGGCACTTAGGAAGCATTCACAAAGGTATTTCTGGAGAAATACTTTTCGGCGACATTGAGGGATCACTACAGAGAGGACTTCCTTTTTTTGACGCAGGGGGTGATGGCAGTGGTTGAGTATAAGGCCGAGTTTACTAGCCTATCTCGGTTTTCACAGGAGAATGTACCTGCTGATGAGTTTCAGGTTTGAGGGTCGAGAGGGGTTTGAGGCCCGCTATCCGAGATAGGGTGGCAACATTCAGGATGCAGGTCTTTACAGAGTTGGTGGAGACCGCCATGAATGTGGAGGACACCCTAAACGAGACGCGCAGAGAAAGAGATAGTAGGAGTCAGTAGGACGGGGATGTACACAGGGTCAGGGACGTAGGAAGAGCAAGCGTCGATGAACATTTGGTCCGAGTTCTCATCCGATGGGGTCGTATTTGCTACAGTCTTCTGCATCAAGGCCTCCCATAGCTTCAACGGGAAGGTCAGAGTAGAGAGAGCTTGTTTGTTTTAGATGTAAATAGCTAGGGCACCTCGCGATAGAGTGCCGTAGTCCAGCACCAATTCAGGCACAGTCGCAGTCGTATGCTCAGGGGAGGGGGCCAGTGGTATGTTTTGAGTGCGGCCAGTCTGGACACATCCATAGGGACTACCCCAGAGGAGGGAGTATGCGGAGTACTGCTGGAGCACATGTTACTCCATCCATCCAGGAACGTCAGCCATCCAGATTTGCAGAAGAGAGCACTTTAGTACAGTTGGGCAAACAGTCGACAGTTCAAGGCCACAGTGGACAGGCCAGAGTCTATTTCTTGTAGAACCCAGTTCATCCAGAGCACCGATCGTGCTCGATTCTACTGCTACTACCTCCATGATCAGAGGTACTCTTCTAGTCTATAGATCATGGGCCAGCGTTCTTATCGACACGGGAGCATCGCATTCCTATGTCTTCTGCTTTTGCATCTGATTTGGGGTTGAAAACAGACCTGTTGGGTAGTGCCTTGAGCGTAAAGACCCCAATCAATGGGAGTGTGATGTTGAGTCGTGTTTGTAGATCCTGCGTGTTGGAGGTCGCTAGTCGTTGTTTAGAGTTTAACTTTATTATTCTAGACATGATCACATTTGATGTCATCCTAGGGATGGATTGGCTGACCACCTATCGTGCCTTTATCAATTGTGATCGACGAAGGGTAATGATTTGTACACCGGTGGGAGATTTCTTTTGCTTTGTGGGTGACCGAGATGAGGGTTTGATGTCTATGTCAGATGCTGTACGCAATCAGGGCAACCTAGGTTTCCTCTTTTTGGCTCTCATGTTGGATGAGGTGGTTAGGGTTCGAGGAGAGTTACCTCCGGTGGTTTGCGAGTACCTAGATTTCTTTTCTGACGATCTATTCAAGTTGCCACCGAGCTATGAGGTAGAGTTCTCTATCGATCTACTTCTGGGAGTTGCTCCCATATCTATGCCATCTTATCACTTTACACCAGCTGAGTTGTGTGAACTCAAGGTACAGCTGTAGGAGTTACTTGATAAGAGGTTGATATGCCTGAGTACTTCACCGTGGGGAGCTCTTACTCTTTTTACTAAGAAGAAGGATGGATCTTTGCGAATGTGTATTTGCTACCAGAAGCTGAATCAAGTGACAGTGAAGAACAAGTATGCTATGCCGAGGATAGATGATTTGTTTGATCAGTTGAATGGGTCGAGCTGCTTCTCGAAGATTGACTTGAGATCAGGATATCACCAGTTGAGGATTAGGGATGATGACATAGCAAAGATCCCCTTCCGGACTCGCTATGGTCACTATGAGTGTTTGGTCATGCCGTTTGGTCTGACGAACGCACCTGCGATGTTTATGGGTTTGATGAACTGCATCTTTCATCCTTATCTAGATAGTTTCATGGTGGTGTTTGTGGATGATATTCTTATCTACTCACCTACAAGGGAGGCGCGTGAGGACCATCTGGGTATCATTCTACGGACTTTGAGAGAGCATCGCTTGCTGCAAAGTTTGAGAAGTGCGAGTTTTAGATGTCTGAGGCGAGATTTCTTGGACACGTAGTGTCGACAGACAGAGTAGCAGTGAATTCGTCGAAGACTGATGCTGTGATGGGTTGGGAGCGATCGAAGAATATCTTTGAGATTTGTAATTTTTTGGGTTTAGTAGGCTACTATCGGTGGTTTGTGAAAGATTTTGCAAGACTCGCCATGTCGATGACGCGTCTGATACGGTAGGGAGTTGTGTTTGCTTGGAGCGAGTCATATATGTCGACATTTCAGGAGTCGAAGACGAGGTTGACTAGCGCGCCAATGTTGATTATCTTTGAGCGAGGCTTGGGGTATACAGCGTACTGTGATGCATCACATGATGGTCTAGGCTGTGTTCTGATGTAGGAAGGTGAGGTTGTAGCCTATGGTTCTCGGCAGTTGAAGACGCAAGAGAAGAATTATCCGACACATGATCTGGAGTTGGCAGCCGTGGTTTTTGCCTTGAAGACATTGCATCACTATCTTTATAGTGAGCACTTCGAGGTTTTCTCTGATCACAAGAGCTTAAAATACATATTTTCACAGAAGGATCTAAACTTGCGCCAACTACGATGGATGGAGTTGTTAGAAGATTGTGATTTTGACCTACAGTACCATCCAGGCAAGGCCAACGTTGTGACTGACGCACTCAGTAGGAGACCTCATGGTTCGTTAGCTTTTGTGGCTATACAGGAATGGGACATGCTTGGAGAGATCGGTGAGTTTGATCTATGTCTTGGGGAGACAACAACGGGTTCGTTGATCTCCATGTCGATGGATTAGATCTCTTTTTATACAAGTGTTGTTTAACTATTTTATGTGATGGTTTTTAAAATGTTTTCCGTTGATGTACCGTAATAGTTGAGTTGGGATTACATTGCTCCTCGGTGGAAGTCTAGAAACGTGCGCAGCGTATCTGCTTTGTACCTTTGGGTTAATCCCCATAAATTAAACCGGTTGCCTCCGTGAATGGCGTTGTGTGGGTGCTTTGTACCCTTGGGTTTTGGGCCCATAAATTAACCCAGTTGCCTCTGTAAATGGCATCATTTGTTGTGACTCCATATAGAACTTGTCATTACCTAGCAGGCCTTAAGTGGTTTAGGACTAGGGTAATGGGTAGAAGTCTATAGTTGTTGCCTTTGTCCATGTGTGTTGCAGAGTCAGTACATAGGATTTTATTTTATCTTTTCCTCTCGGTTGTGTGGCCTGAGTGGAGCATACTATTTTATTACTGCTTTCGCTTAACTGTGGCATGATATCTGTGAAGATGATATGCATGGTAGTAAGGATGGAAAACTTGTGATTTTTTAGAGGAAAACCTTTTGACTCCTGTAGTTGAGTCCTAATGTATATGATTGCATATCCTTCTTTATAACTTTATAGTCTATTTCTATTGGGCTTCGACTGATGGTGTGGAATTTTATTGTAAAACCATTTTCAGGTGAACATGTGGAGTTGACCAAGATGCAATGGTGATGGAAGACCTGATGTAGTTTTCCCTATTTTTGAGACTTATACTTTTACATGTAATGCCTATTTCAGAAGACGAGTTTTATATGCCTTGAGGCGATATACTTATTCATGTATGAGATTGCGTGTTTACTGTTTATGAGGGTTGACTTTGGGGATCTTTTATACAGCTATTGTATATTTTAAGTTGATGATTTTCAAACTGCAAATCTTATTTTCTTTATGGTGTTCTGGTGGGCTTTCGCGTGACCCTACTATTTGGGGCGTAACAATTTGGTATTAGAGCTCTGGTTCGAATACCTAAGAGCCATGGAAAAGAGCGTACATCACCTTGTGAGGATGTGCTTGTGCTTAATTACCTATGATTTAGCACTTTGTTTACATACGCATGATAGCCACTTTTGCATGATAGTTGTGTATATGTGGGCATGGAGGCTGGTCCTTAAGATTAATTAGTCTTGCCTTCGGGTGTTTGGATTAACAAACTTGGGAAGAGAGAGTGTACCCGAACCAAGGACGACGGTCGCAATGTGCGAGTTCCACTGTTTGGACCCTCCTACCTTCTTTGGGGATCCCAACCCCACGGTTGCCACTGAATGGCTAGAGCTAGTCACTATGATTTTGGACACGCTTCAGATAGAGAAAGACGATCTGAGGGTTACTTTTGCTGCCTTCTAGCTGAGAGGGAGTGCTCACATGTGGTGGAAGTTTGCAAGGACTACAGTTGGAGGCACTTGGGAAGCATTCACAAAGGTATTTCTAGAGAAATACTTTCCGACGACATTGAGGGATCGCTACAGAGAGGACTTCCTTTTTCTAACGCAAGGGATGATGACAGTGATTGAGTATGAGGCTGAGTTTACTAGCCTATCTCGATTTTCACAGGAGATTATACCTACTGACGAGTTCCAGGCCAAGGGATTCGAGAGGGGTTTGAGGCCCGCTATCCGAGATAGGGTGGCGGCATTCAGGATGTCGGTCTTTATGGAGTTGGTGGAGATCGCCATGAAGGTGGAGGACATCTTGAACGAGACGCACAGAGACAGAGACTGCAGGAGTCAGCAGGATGGGGGACATACATAGGGTAGGGACGCAGGGAGAGTAAGCGTCGACAGATGTTTGGTCCGAGTTCTCGTCTAGTGGGGTCGTATCCGCTACAGTCTTCTGCATCAAGGCCTCCCGTAGCTTCAACGGGATGGTCAGAGCAAAGAGAGCTTGTTTTTTTTAGATGCAGACCACCAGGGCACCGCGCGGCAGAGTGCCGTAGTCCTGTGCCAGTTCAGGCACAGTCGCAGCCGCATGCTGAGGAGAGGGGGCCAATGGTATGTTTTGAGTGTGGCCAGTCTGGACACATCCGTAGGGACTGCTCCAGAGGAGGGAGTATGCGGAGTACCGCTAGAGCACTGGTTACTCCATCCATCTAGGGATGTCAGCCATTTAGATTTGCAAAAGGGAGCACTTCTGTATAGTCGGGCAAACAGTCGACAATTCAGGGCCATGGTGCATAGGCCAGAGCTTATGTTCTTGTATAACCCAGTTCATCCAGAGCACTGATTCTGCCCAATGCTGCTGCTACCACCTCCATGATTAGAGGTACTCTTCTAGTTTATAGATCATGGGCCAGTGTTCTTATCGACACGGGAGCATAGCATTTATTTTTGTCTTTTGCTTTAGCATCTAATTTGGGTTGAAAACAGACCGTTGGGTAGTGCCTTGAGCGTAGAGACCCCAGTCCATGGGAGTGCGATGTTGAGTCATGTTTGTAGATCCTGCGTGTTGGAGGTCGCTAGTCGTTGTTTAGAGTTTAACTTTATCATTGTAGACATAACCACGTTTGATGTCATCCTAGGGATGGATTTTCTAATCACCTATCGTGGCTTTATCGATTGTGATCGACGAAGGGTAACGATTTGTACACCGGCAGGAGATTGCTTTTGCTTTGTGGGTGATCGAGATGAGGGTTTGATGTCTCTGTCCAATGCTGTATGGAATCAGGGCAACCTGGGTTTCCTTTTTTTGGCTCTCGTGTTGGATGAGGTGGTTAAGGTTCAAGGAGAGTTACCTCTGGTGGTTTGCGACTATCTAGATGTCTTTCCTGACGATCTGTTCAAGTTGCCACCTAGCCATGAGGTAGAGTTCTCTATCGATCTACTTTTGGGAGTTGCACCCATATCTATGCCGTCTTATCACTTTGCACTAGCTGAATTGTGTGAACTCAAGGTACAGTTGTAGTTGTTACTTGATAAGAGGTTCATACCCCCGAGTACTTCACCGTGGGGAGCTCTTACTCTTTGGCTAAGAAGAAGGATGGATCTTTGAGATTGTGTATTGACTATCAGAAGCTGAATCAGGTGACAGTGAAGAACAAGTATCCTATGTCGAGGATAGATGATTTGTTTGATCAGTTAAAGGGGTCGAACTACTTCTTGAAGATTGACTTGAGATCAGGAAACCACCAGTTGAGGATTAGAGACGATGACATAGCGAAGACCGCCTTCCGGACTCGCTATGGTCACTATGAGTGTTTGGTCATGCCGTTCGGTCTGACGAACGCACCTGCGATGTTTATGGGTTTGATGAACCGCATCTTTTATTTTTATCTAGATAGTTTCATAGTGGTGTTTGTGGATGATATTCTTATCTACTCACCTACAAGGGAAGCGCGTGAGGACCATCTGTGTATTGTTCTACAGACTTTGAGAGAGCATCGCTTGCATGCAAAGTTTGAGAAGTGCGAGTTTTAGATGTTTGAGGCGAGGTTTCTTGGACACGTAGTGTCGACAAACGGAGTAGCAGTGGATTCGTCGAAGACTGATGCTGTGATTGGTTGGGAGCGACCGAAGAATGTCTTTGAGATTTGGAATTTTTTGGGTTTAGCAGGCTACTATCGGCCGTTTGTGAAAGATTTTGCGAGACTCACCGCGCTGATGACTCGTCTGACATGGAAGGGAGTTGTGTTTCTTTGGAGCGAGTCGTGTGTGTCGACATTTCAGGAGTTGAAGACGAGGTTGATTAGCGCGCCAATGTTGATTATCCCAGAGCGAGGCTTGTGGTATACAGTGTATTGTGATGCATCACATGATGGTTTAGGATGTGTTCTAATGCAGGAAGGTAAGGTTGTAACCTATGGTTCTCGACAGTTGAAGACGCAAGAGAAGAATTATATGACACACGATCTGGAGTTGGCAGCCGTGGTCTTTGCCTTGAAGACATGGCATCACTATCTTTATGGTGAGCACTTCGCGGTTTTCTCCGATCATAAGTGCTTAAAATACTTATTTTTACAGAAGGATCTAAACTTGCGCGTATGACGATGGATGGAGTTGTTGGAAGATTGTGATTTTGACCTACAGTACCATCCAGGCAAGGCCAACGTTGTGGCTGACACTCTCAGTAGGAGATCTCTCGGTTCGTTAGCTTCTGTGGCTATACGGGAATGGGACATGCTTGGAGAGATCGGTGAGTTTGATCCATGTCTTGGGGAGCCATCAATGGGTGCCACCTTGTTTTTAGTAGTTTCACGACCTGCGTTGATTGCACGAGTGTTAGAGGTTCAGCAGGCGAATCAGGAAGCTTAGATGATACGAGATCGGGTTGCTAGTGGAGAAGGCCCAACAGGATGGGTTGTGGATTCTGATCAGAGTTTGAGGTTGGCCGGGAGGTTGTTTGTACCACAGTCATGCCGAGCTAATACACCATGACCTACGTCGTCAGTTCTGTTGGATGAAAATGAAGAGAGATGTGGTCCAATTTGTTTCTCAGTGCCTTACTTGTCAGAAGGTGAAGGCAGAATACCAGAGACCGGTAGGATTGCTACAGCCATTACCGATACCTGAGTGGAAGTGGGAGAACATCACGATGGATTTTGTGTCAGGACATTCTCGAACGCCTAGGGGACACAACACCGTATGGGTTGTGGTCGATAGGTTGACGAAGTCTGCACATTTTCTCCCCATCTGTGTGAAGGATTCAGTATACCGACTGAGTAGACTGTATGTCAGAGAGATAGTCCAATTGCATGGAGTGCTAGTGTTTATTATTTTTGATTGGGACCCGCGCTTCACATCGCACTTTTGGTAGGGTCTTCAGGAAGATTTGGGGACGACCTTGATATTCAGTACTGCTTTTCACCACCAGACGGATGGTTAGTCTGAGAGGACCATACAGATTCTCGAGGATATGTTGAGGGCATGTGTACTTGATTTTAGAGGTTCTTGAAAGGATCATCTACTGTTGGTAGAGTTTGCATACAATAATAGCTATTAGTCCAGTATTGGAATGGCACCGTATGAGACTTTATATTGTAGGCCGTGTAGGTCACCAGTGTGTTGGACAGATGTGGGAGAGTCCATAGTCTTGGGACCCAACATGGTGCGGGAAACGACAGAGAAGATTGTAATGATTCGCCAACGTTTAGTGACAGCGCAGAGCCACCAGAAGAGTTTTGCAGATTAGAGGGGAAGGCCTTTTGAGTTTGCAGTGGGAGATCACATGTTCCTGAAGGTCTCGCCACGTAGAGGTTTGATGAGGTTTGGTCGCAGCGGGAAGCTTTTACCGCGTTTCATTAGACCTTTTGAGATCCTTGATAGGGTTGGAGAGGTTGCGTACCGTTTGGCTTTGCCACCTCAGCTAGCATCTATGTATAACGTGTTCTACGTTTCTATGCTTCGGAGATACGAGCCTGATCCTTCACATGTGTTAGATTGGGCTGAATTGCAGGTTGATGAGGATGTCACTTATGAAAAGCGTCTAGTGAAGATTCTAGATACGAAGGAGCAGGTGTTACAAGGGAGAACAATTGCTTATGTCAAGGTCCTATGACTTCATCACGGGGTTGACGAAGCGCCGTCGGAGCTTGAGTTTGGGATGCGTGCCAGATACCCGGAGCTGTTTACCACGTGCCCTTGTAGCGAATTTCGGGGGTAAAATTCCTTAAGGAGGGGAGAGTTGTGAGATCCTGACCCGTTTTAATTTTTACGACGTTTCGTCGTGTTGCTTATTATTTTTACAATAGCATGTTTATGTGCATTTTATGCATTTTGAGTTTAGAAATGCATGTTGGGTTGGATACCGGGACCGTTGGGGGTTGTGGTGTGAAATTTTTAAAAAAATAGATATTTTCGTGGCCTATAAATATCTAGCCTTAGATATTTTGGTGAGATATTTTTCAAAGCTTGGAGGCTAAGTTTCTATTTCTCAAACCAAAACCACTGCCTTCTCTCTAGATTTTCTTGGGGTTCGGGCTTTGTTTTTGGCGATCGAGTAGCGGATCCTTGCTATCTACACCGAGGGCTACGCGTTCATCCCGACGGAATTTTGTTTCGACGAAGTTTGTTTTTCACGGTGTTCAAGGCATCGAGTTTTTAACTCAGCAAGGTAGGATCCTAGACTATTTTGTGTTTAAAGAGTGCTACATGCAATTATATGTGTTTTTACTATTTAAAAATACATGAAAAGTTAGTTTATGTTTCAAAAAGTTGGATTTTGGTTCAAAATCGCTTTTGGATGAATTTCGGTTGGAGGAAAAAGGGGTTCGAGGCTTTCGTTTCAGTGTATCTTTGTTGTTTTGGGTTTGTGTATGCCCGTGGGTTGTAAAGGGAGTGTTTGGTTGGTTTAATTTGGGGCTGAGAAGTTGTTTCAGTAGGTTGGGTTAGTTTTTCATCATCGCTTGTAGCCTGTTCTTAAATTTAAAGATTTTAAATTTTGTGTCGACATCATTTTCTGTTTGTGTCGACATCTTGTTTAGTGGTTGTTACGTTGAATTCTCTATTCTTTTGTGCCGATACCATTTTCTGTTTATGTCGACACCTTTTGTTGTTGGTGTCGACACATTTTCTGTTTGTATCGACACAATTTTTCTTCCGTTGGTGTTAAGTATTCTGTTGCTGTATGTGTTGACACATTTTCTGTTCGTGTCGACACCTTCGCTGTTTGTGTTGACACATCTTCTGTTTGTGTCGACACATCTGTTGTTTGTGTTAACACATTTTCTATTTGTGTCGACACCTCCGCTATTTGTGTTAACCCTTTCCTTCCTTTGTGTGAGAAGAAGAGTTTTGAGATCGGGGTGAGTTCTTAGAGCCTGTGGGTTCCTAGAATGTGATGTTTGCCCGTGGTTTTCAAAGGATAGTTTGAAAAATGAGATTTTACGAAAACTTTGGAAAATGTGTTTTCTTTTGGAGGTTTAGAGCTAACCCTTGGGGTTGAGTCTCAACTTTGAAAATGTTTTGGTGGAAGTATGGTTTCACATGCTTGTTGATCTACATGTCGATGGATTGGATCTCTTTTTATACATGCGTTGTATAACTTTTTTACGTGATGGTTTTTAAAATGTTTTCCAATGATGTACCGTAACAGTGGGTTTGTTGACTTGGGCTTACATTGCTCCTCGGTGGAAGTCCAAAAATGTGCACAGCATAGGTGCTTTATACCTTCGGGTTAATCCCCATAAATTAAGTCGGTTGCCTCCGTAAATGGCGTTGTGTGGGTGCTTTGTACCCTTGGGTTTCGGGCCCAAAAATTAAGCCAGTTGCCTTCGTGAATGGCATCATTGTTGTGACCCCGTATAGAACTTATCATTACCTGCAGGCCTTAAGTGGTTCAGGACTAGGGTAATGGGCAGGAGTCTATAGTTGTTGTCTTTGTCCGTGTGTGTGGCAGAGTCGGTATATAGGATTTTATTTTATCTTTTCTCCTCAGCTGTGTGGTCCGAGTGGAGCATACTATTTTATTACTGCTTTTCCTTAGCTGTGGCATAATATCTGTGAGGATGATATGCATAGTTGTAAGGATGAAAAACTTATAGTTTTTAAGAGGAAAACTTTTTGACTCTTGTGGTCGAGTCCTGATGTTTATGATTGCATATCCTGTTTTACAGCTTTATAGTTTGTTTCTATTGGGTTTCAGCTCACGGTGTGAGATTTTGTTGTAAAACCATTTTCAGGTGAACATGTGGAGTTGAGCTTGATGCAGTAGTGATGGATGACTTGCTGTAGTTTTCTCTATTTTTTTAGACATGTACTTTTACATGTAATGCCTGTTTCAGAAGGCGAGTTTTGTACGCCTTGAGGCAATATACTTATTCATGTATGAAATTCCATGTTTACTGTTAATGAGGGTTGACTTTGGGGATCTTTTATCCAACTGTTGTATATTTTAAGTTGATGGTTTTTCAACTGCAAATCTTATTTTTTTATGGTGTTTTGGTGGGCTTTCGCGTGACCCTGGTGTTTGGGGCGTGAGAATTAGTCTTATTATATAAATAGTGGTGATACGGGAGACAGCCCTAAAACATAGGATCTTCGATGCACATCAGTTCTCCCCCGTGTCGACGCACATCAGTTCTCCACCGAGTCCATCCTTTTGTTTTTCGCGACCCCAAAACATAGACTCTTTGATCCATGTGCTTACATTATGTAAATGAGTCTAGATTCAAGGGTAGTATTTGGTTCATTGAAATAATTTTCAATAGGAATGGCATTGAGAATAGAATGGGTGTGTAATGGAATGAGATGGTAATTGTGATTCCTATTCCAATGTTTGGTTCAAAAGTAGAAATCAAATGTAGGAATCAAATTCCAAGATTCCTAAAACTGAATTATATTTGTATGGACATTATCAAAAGAAAACTTATTTTTTTCACAAATATTACAATTATATGTGAGGTGCCCGTGGCGATTATGATAGTAGAAGTAGTGGTGGTGGTAGATGAGCTAGTTGTGTGGTAGAGGGGTCTAGGGACTGGGTTAAGGATTTCGGTGATCGATGTGTTGGGGTTAGGGGGTTTGGTGTCAGGGTTTAGTAGCTGGGGGTTTGAGAGGTTGGAAGGTCTGGGGTCGAGCTTCGGGGGTCCGACAGTTAGGATTTGTGTTCGAGGGTCGGGGGTTTGGGGGTCTATGAGTTAGGGTTTGGGGTTTTGGGGTTTGGGATCTCAAGGTTGGGAGTTCGGAGTTGGGGGTTGGAGTTTTGGGGTCTAGGGCGTCGAGGGCTAAGGGTTCGAGAGGTCGAGAGTAGGAGTTTGGAAGTTGGTGGTTTGGGGTTTTGGTGGTTCAGGAGATTCAGGGTCTGCGAGTAGGGGGTTGAGGGTCCGAGAGTCGAAGTTTAGGGGTTCAAATGATGAGGTCAGAAGTTTAAAGTTTAGGGTTGGAGGTCGAGGTTAAGGGTTCTGGGGTCTATGAGTCAGGGTTTCGGGGAGGTCGAGGGTCGAGTCTCGAGTGGCCAAAGGTCCTAGATTCAAGGGTTCGAGAGGTCATGGTTCAGGGTTCAAGGTTCGGGTTTTGAGGGTCTCTAGTGTTGGGGGCCATGGGTTCGAAAGGATGAGGGTCGAGGGGTTTAGAGTTCGAGAGTCGAGGATTTGGGGTCTATAGGGTTGGAGGTCCAGGGTTTGGGTGTCGGGGGGTGGGGGGTTGCAAGGTTGGAGGATCGGGTGATTTAGGGACTAGGAGTTGGGGCGTCTAGGGCCTGAGAGTCAGGGTTCTGGGTTAGGGGTTCGGAGGATGGCGTAAGGGTCTAGGGTCGAGGTCAAGGTTTAGTTCTGAGGTCGGGGTCTACGGTCGAAGTCTAAGGTCAAGGGTCAGGGCTTGAGGCCTGTGGTCAAGGGTCGGGGACCTGGGGCCAAGGGTCGGGGGCTGGGTTTGTGGTCGTTTATGAACTGTAATTTTTTCGTAAAATAAGTAAAGAGTTATGAGGGTATTTAGGTCTAAATATAAAAATAAAAAGATATAGAATGATCATTTGTTACCTTTTCTAATGCAATGACCATGTCCCATAAAATGGTGAATGGAAATTCCACTAGGAATGGACATTTTGCCATTTTTTGTTGAACCAACCACTGGAGTGAGTATTTCAATGTAATGGCAATTCCATTCCAAACTTCAATCCATTAAACTAAAAATAGCCTAGAGGTAGATTATTGTCTTGAACATTGTCATTCATGAGTTTATAAACCTCAATGAAGGATAGTTGGAATGGAATAGTATTATGTGGCAAGTATAGCTTTTGTTCGTTAACATTCGTAAAATAACCATTTGATTTAATATAATTCCTATTAATGCTCCACCACAATAAATGTTATTTCAGTGTCATATTAAGTGTTATTTTTAGACTTCTGTTTTGAAAAATTTGTGAGGTCATGTCAAAAGTGATGAATAACCATTAATGGTCATCAAGGAACGCAAATAAGCTTTTATGTTATCTACTATATCAAATAAAGGACAACTTTTTCTTTGTTTTTGTAGAAGGGTAAATTAGTGTATTAAATCTTAAACAATATAGACTCTTCAGCTTGGGTATTTCTTTCATTATGAAGTGAACATATCGTGGCAGTCATACAGAGAGGCCTTTGGCTTAATAGTACTAGTTACATTCTCAAATGGGACATGAGAAGTTCAAACCTTGTCTAGTTCAAGGTGCGTGTAAGTTCGTGTGTATTTTCCAATTAGAAAAAAACGTCATATCAGTGGGTCTTCTGCTCATAATCAAGGAACAAAATTTCATTTCATTTCATTTCCATCGAAATAGTCGAAACATTTACATTTTTGAAGAAATCGAAACGAAACATAAGTGGAATATTGAGATTTTAATGTTTTCATCGAAACAGTCTGAAACACACTAGAACACTTCGAAGTAGTTGACAATACACTGAAATGGACTGAAACAATGACTTATTTGGACACTTGTTAGCAATTTCTAATAAAGTTAATTTTTATTTACCTCTTTTTCAATGAGAGAGAGAGAGAGAGAGAAAAACACGTAAAACGAGCACGATTAAATTACTTTTTTTTGGTTACCACAAATTCTTTTTTCTAAAGATTATCACCGATTTTCTTCCTTATAATATTTGCTATGATATCCTATTATTTTTTGTTTTCTTGTGTTTTTTTATTTTAAAAATTGTTACATGTTTTTTATATATAATGATATTTTCACGTTATATTTACTTTCTAAGTATTTGGTATATTAACACTATTTTGATCCTAACTTAGTTTTCTTTAGTCTAAAATGAATATTTAATCATGTTATATTGTTGATTTTGTAGCATTGTAATTGCGTGCAACTATACTTATAGTTAATGTTTCCAAATGTTATTTTCCAATTTTTTCTCTATTGCCATCATGTTTTGACAATATTTCCAAAACATTTTTGTTTTTGAGTCCATCGAAACAATCCACCGAAATGAATTTTTTTCCTTGCTCATAATATGCCTCCTTGTTGCATGTCCACTCCAATTCGACTTGTGTAACATTGATAATTTATGCAAACCTTTCAGCCAAGTGTGATGGCTATGAAGTAGGGGTGTGGGTACGTGGTACAGCTACGGTATGATACGGTTATGCCAGTACGATAAAATTTAAAAACATATGGTACGAGTATGCTTGTGGTATGGCGATAAATTTATTTATTTTTTTATACATTTTAGCATTACATTACATAGCTAAATATAAAATTGTTTTTCTTATGAAAGAAAAAAATAAATGTTGGATCATATTGTTAGGGTTGGTATACTAAAAACCATGTTTTAGTATTTAATTTTATTTTAATAAAATTATTTTTCTATTTTATGAAAATCTTTTTGAGCAATGTATGTGTATCATTTCTTTGTTATGCATGGATGTCCAATATTTTATATAGTATTTAATCTAGTGTGTAGAGTACGACTTA
>JAULJZ010191142.1:0-20937 GCA_032270985.1 Heliamphora pulchella | reverse complement strand
ATGTGTTTCCAGCGGAAGCGGCGCCGACGCCATTACTCTCTGCATTTCTTCGCCGAACTGGAGTGATTCACCGGCGTAGAACAATAGGGTTTTGGGGAAGAAGAAGAGCACCCCCCCTCTCTCTCTCTCTCAGTTGGCTCGGGTATCGCCGAATTTGTTGATGATCACCGGCGACGGTTCTGGGATTACCGGCACCCAAACAAAAACAGGCGATGTCGTCGACGGTAAACCTTTGGGGTCGCCGGTGATGGTTTTGGATGGCCGGTGAGGCAGCGTGGTTAGGGATGGGAAAGAGGGTGTTGGGTAAGGGTATTTCGGTCATTTTATTTTCGCAGTTAACGGTGCCAGTTAGTCAGGGATAAAGTGTAATTTTTAAAAATAAAGGGGTAGACAGTGATATATGATAGAAATACAGGGGGTATAAGTGTAATTTACCCTTAAAATTATTCATTCTCCCACTACCTTTTTTCTTACAAACCCAAACTTTCTCCCCTCTCTAGCTGGTGATATTTATTTACTCTTTTTATTTTAAAATTAATCCAAGCAAACTCAACACTTCTACTACTCTCTTTCATTAATTAAGAAACTATTAAAATATCTCTCTCTCTCTCTCTCTCTCTCTCTATATATATATATATATATATATCCTACTCGAAAAATATAATTAAATTCGTATATTTTTTATGAGCTTGCGATGAAATTACTGAAATGTTTTCACTATGTTAATATTCTTAGAAAATTTAAAATTATTTGTTATTTAAAAATTAATTTTACGATTAAATTATATTAAATTACCTTTATGCACAGATAATAACTAGTTTACCCACAGTTTGGGGAGACTGATAATTTTTGGAGTATAATTATGAGAAAGTTGAGAAACCACAGTATCCGATGAAATAAATGTGTATTGTTTTATTGTTTTCCTTTTAATTTTACAAAAAAAATACCCAAAGAATATAGGCCCCTGGCACATACAATTGAAAGGCTTGGAATTATTTTCCATACTATCCAAAAATCATCCAAACAAATAGTAGTCACCCTTTTGAAATTAAACAGAAGGATGAAATTTCTCACCTCTGCTGACCAAAATCTCCACAATTTCTGCATTCCCACTGCTAGACGCAGAATGGAGTGGTGCCCAGCCCTCCTCATCAGCACTGTTTATACCACTTACCGATGAATCAGCAGCTGATAGTAACTTCACCACCTAGTTTATTCATTAATACCCAAAAGCAAAAAAGAAAAAAAAAAGAGCTACTGCATCAAATATACAAATTAGAATACTGAAGACTGTATATGAAAATGCAGATCAAGTAAACGATTCTCAACGAAACAATAACAAAACGTCAAAACCAAAATACAGCGACAATTGCAAGACGAGAACCATCAATCAGAAGATGAGTTCCAAAATACAATGTGCATCTATTGTTAAGCACACTCACACACACATCCATTTGTTGGGTTAAGTTACTCTCCATTTTCCTTATATCAAGTTTCACCCATTTCAAGCGAGTGTGACTCACCTCGATCCCACTGTAATGATTGGAACCATTCATCTTATAGTCCCATCCCGTAGAACCCTATTGTGTGAATAATTCATGTACGAAATCAAATTGATCAGATATCAATCCCTTAGTTGGGTTACATTGATGTAATAAGAGACGTATGATGGAGCCACCATAACAATTAGATCACCTGCAGAAGAAACAAGTGAATTCCCAATTACAGTAGGATTACACCAAGGATTGGCTTTGAGTCCTTATCTCTTTACTTTAGTTATGGATGAATTAACTAAGCATATTCAGGATGAGATCCCATAGTGTATGTTATTTGCTGATGATATTATTTTAGTGGATGAGACTAGGAGTAAGGTTAATGCTAAGCTAGAAATGTGGAGGAAAGCTTTGGAGTCAAAAAGATTTTAAATAAGTAAAAACAAAACTGAATATATAGAATATAATTTTAGCAGTAACAGGAGTATAAACAGTGAAAAAGTAAATATTCAAAATCAAAAGATACCTAAGAGTGAATATTTTTGTTATCTAGGTTCGATCAGTAACAAAGATAGAGAGGTTGCAAATGATGTAACCCATATAATCAAAACTGGTTGGCTTAAGTGGAGGACTGCTTCCGAAATTTTATGTGATCGACGAATACCTACAAGATTACAAGAAAAATTTTATAGAACAACTATTAGACCGGAGATTTTATATAGAATAGAATGTTAGGCTGATAAGAAAGATCACATAAATAAAATGAGTGTTACGGAGATGAAAATGCTAAAGTGGATGTGTAGTAAGACTAGAAAAAATAAAATTAGGAATGAAAAGATTCGTGGAATAGTAGGGGTTGCACCAATTGAGAACAAGTTGAGAGAAAATAGATTAAGGTGTTTTGCCCACATACAACGTAAACCAGTTGATGCAGTAGTTAGAAAAAGCAATAAGGTCATGAGCAATGAAACTACTAAAGGGATGGATAGATCTAAATTGACATGGGATGCCGTTTTAAAAAAAGATATGAACCTATTAAAACTAACTGAATATATGGCTCTTAACAGAGTAGAATGGTATAAAAAAATTCATGTAGCCGACCCCAATTGATTGGGATAAAGGCTTAATTTGGTTTGATTTAGTTTGGTTTGGTTTGGCTTATCAATCCCTTAGTTGCACGATCCTCCTACTGGGGTAACGAGTTTGTCTCGAAACCACGCTCTCGCGCTCCAAAGTAAGAATCTTATAAGAATCTCGCTTCCGTCGAGAAAGAACCTTGCTTTCAACTAAGATAAAATCTCTCAAACATATAAATTCTCAAAAAACAAAATAAAGTGAGGAAATAAGAAAAAATCTATAAAATTAATAAGATTATAGAATAAAATTAACTCAAATATATTCTAATACTTTATATTTACATAATATATATTTATATTTACAAAAAATAACATGTATTTGACATTAATCTACAATATTTATGTTTATTTTAATATATATTACAGTTAAATAAAAAAATATTTCGTAGAATATATAAAGCATATAAATGCTCTCGTAGGCGCCCTCAATTTTAAACTCTTATGTATGGCCTCACTCCCCCGCATCTGCTCTCGCTCTTGCTCTTGCTCTTGCTCTCGCTTCCGCTTTGTGCAACTAAAATCAATCCTTAAGTGCCACAAAAAATAACATTTGACTTTAAAAAAATGTCATGTTTACTTACTATTAATTTTTTAAAAATAAACATAATTTTTTCAAAATAAATATGATTTTTTCATATACTTACCATATTGAATCAATTTGATTGAATGATCTATACAGTGAATTTTACTATAAGATGAATCAAAATCAAATTGGAATCGAGTTCGTCAACACTCGCTTAAAATGGACGAAAACAACATTGGAGAGGAACTTATCCCCCATTTGTTCGCCAAAACAACGTAGAATGAGCCAGATTGACAACTAGGTTAAAAGTTAAATTTTTTATTTTTTGCGTTTTTAGCCAAAAAACTAAATTGAGTTCAAAATAGATTGTATGGTAACTTAGCTTTTGAGCTAACTTTTTTTAAGTTGATTATTTGGATAAAAAGCTAACTTTTTTGCTTTTTGTTCAAAGTGATCAATTTTACCCTTTTATCTACTTGATGCTAACAATTATATGTAGTTGGTAGTAGTAATAAATAAGTAATGAATAAGAGGTATATTTGTATTTTAATAGTGGTGAAAGTTTGAATAAAATATTATGAGAGTTTGTATTTTGCTTTGACTTTTTGATTTTTTAGTTTATTTGCTTTTTTGCTAAATGGATAACCTTAACTTTTTGTGTGGTGTTTGGCAAAAAAATTTTGCTATTACTTTTAATTTTTTGTTACTAATTTTAACTATAAATTACAATTTATTCTAAATACTTACAACTTCTGCTATAAACTATAACTGTTTTTTCTTCTATTTCAACGGCAAGCTACAAGCTACAACTTTTGCCGAACACAAAACTTTTGCTACAAACTACAATATATAAATTATTAATTTCAATAATGCCAAACATCACCTTGGCGTTTTGAGCCAAAAATCTAGAGTTGCCAATCTAAGCCTAAGTAAAATAAATAAACTTCTTCAAATCCCAACACGCCTGACAAGTAAAATGAGACCCTAGATTTTAGAATTGGATTTGCTTTCTCGGAAGCCAAACACGGGGAGGAAATTGAGTCGGAAGGGAAGTGCAGACCTCGGCGTGAGCTGAAGAGGCGGCGACGTGGATGAGAGATCGGCCGTCTTCGTTCCTGAGAGAGAGCGCTTTGATGAACTGTTGGTGGGAGAGAGATTTGAAGATCGAGGAGTCACCCTTCTCGGCAGCCTTGAAGAGATCTTCGTCCTTGATTAGTTGTTGTTCTCCGGCTTGTGCTTTCGGAGGATCTATTTCCATGTCCATTGCGAGACTGCGGGGAGTGGCACAGACGCTTCCAGTCGCAGGGCCTAGGTTTGCCAACGTTATGAAAAATAATACAAGTACAACATAGATAAAATATAAAAATTAAAATATTGAATACTTAAATTTTATTATTAAAAGGTTGTAAGTATTTAGGATATATTTAATTGATCGAATTAGATATATAATTAAATTATATATTTTATAAAATTATATATTTTTTGTTTAAATTTAACAAGTTGTGAAAAGATTATGTATTCATTAGATAATTAATTTCATAAAATTTTAAATATATAATGTTTAAGAGAATATGTAATTAATAATCCATTCATTACTAATTCTATAAAATTATTTATCAAGTGAAATTATATATCTCGTTAATATTAATCCGATCAATTAAATAAGAACTCAGAGTTTAATTTTTATGTTTTTTTGGTACTCAATTGATGATCCGTTATATATATTTATATTTTTTTCTTAAAAAAAAAGGAAAATTATTTCTTCATTTTCTTTTTTCATTTTTTATCTTTTAATTTTTCTTATAATTTTATAATCCAAACACGACATTGTAATTTTTTCTCTGTAAGCCATAGTTGAAAATTAAGCTGGGTATACGGTCACCTTGATGGTTTTTATTATTTTTCTCATTCTTATAATCTAAAAATATACTTATTTTGAATAAATTTGAGAAAACCCACTACTTAAATAAGCCATTTAGAGGCCATTGAGTAATTTTTTTAGCTTATTTAAGTTTTTCTTTAATCAAAAATTTTTAATTTTTTTAATTACTTATGAAGAGACAAATATAAGATCCGTTTATACTAACTTCGAAAAAAAATTACTAAATAAAAAAAATGAATTAAAAAATTATTCCAAACGCAAACTAAATAATCAGGAAATTGAAGGCAATCACTGTTGCTTTGTCAAAAGTCAGTTTTGCGTGGCAATAGCAACAAATAATCGCAATTTATATAATATTTCTTTTACTTTTTAATCATCAAAAATAATAATTATTATGTTTTTACTAAAAAATTTGTCACTACCGTATTAAGTCAGAATAGCACGTGAACTTATCATATGGTACTCCAAGAGCACCGAATAATTACTCCATGCAAATCTGTCTCTCACTTTTCTTTTCTTTTTTTCTTTCCTTTTTTACCCTTTTTTATTAAAAAAATTGTTATTTTTTTTTTGAGATTTGCTTCGTTTGTTCTAGTTCAACTGTCATTAATAGGTAGAAATTAATTTGTAAAATATACAAATAATAATTTTATTTGTTATGTCGGTATAGTAACTAAGAGAAAAAAATAAAAATAAAAATATTCTATTTTTTGTCAAGTCACACATACTTCTTGAATCTTTTTAGTAGAGCTTTGAAAATGACAAATCTGTTGTGAAAACGGTAATATAAACTTTAAAATTTTACAATAAATAAAGTGTTGAATTTAAGAATGGTGGAAAATAATTAGTTGATCATGAACAGTTATATGTTATATAAGTGATTTTTAGGATCAAGTGTATCGCCTCGTTTGGGTAATCTTACTTATTTGCTTATTAACTTGTAAGTTAAAAAATAAACCAAGTCGTTTGGATGGCCAAATAAGTCAAAAACCAAATAAATAAATAAACAAATAAGCTCGTTTGGGTAGCAAATAAGCAAATAAGTTCGTTTGGGTAGCCAAATAAGCAAATAAGCAAATGTAACCAAACGAAGTGACATAAATACTTTTTGGCTTATTTGCTAATAAGTAAATAAGTCAATAAACAAATAAGTAAGGGCTAACCAAACGGACCTATATTTTTTTTCAAATATTTTTCTTTCTTCTCAATGAATCCAAGACAAATAATTATTTCTCGAAATGTTAATGACAGTGAATTCTAATTTCTGAGAGATTTAATATTTTTTATATAAAAATAAGTAAGTTAGATTGGTTGTGTTTAGCATTACTAAAATTAGTAGCTTGTAAATAGTAGTTTGTAGCAAAAATTGTGAATATCTAGTAAAGATTGTAACTTATAACTGAAATAAAAAAAAATAATTATAAATTATAGTAAAATATGTAAATATTTAAAAATAGCAGGAAGCTAAACGACGAGTAACTTTGCCAAACACTTCAAATTGAGCAACAATTTAAAAGTAAAAAATAATCAAACTATTAAATATATATTAGTTCCTAATAGAATTACTGCAACTACTACATTTCATTGGCAAATATAATTATAATAATAGTATAACATGAATAATTAAATCTAAATAATTTTTCCTACACCCGAATCGGTGAATTTAGCTTATTGACTTATTAACTTATTTACTGTCATAAATTTTTCATTTTTAGTGAACTCTTTTTATTATTTAGTTAAACTATTATATTTTTTATACTCTTCTTATTGAGACAAATTAAAAAAATAAAAAAATTTAATCAAAATATAAAAAAAAAATTTAAAAAAAATAAAAAATAAACAAAAAAAAGTTAATAAGTCAAATTTTATGAGTTTTAAACTAAAATAAGTAAAAATAAACTAATAAACCAATATGCAATATTTGCCCAAATAAGGTCATATCAAATTAATTCAAAAATATAAAACTAATTCGTAACAAAACGGATGCCAATAGTATATATAGCATCAGTAGAAAATGTATCGTTATTTGTGTTATAATACTCTTAAAAGTAAAATTTATCACCCATTTAATAAGGGTGAACGATATCAAAAGCGCTTAAAATACAATTCCAACTAATAAAAACTACATGATAGCAAAAATGAAAATCAATGAATAAGAATATTATTTATAGGAATAGGAATGTTTCTAATGGTATTGACAACTAACCCAACATTTAATATTATTTATAATATTATTCTAAAGATTATACTGATAAAATAGTCTAATGCTAAAACCATTATGGACAAAAAAATTTGTCACTAAGTCTCCGTTTGTTTCTATATAAAATATTTTATTATGAAAAATATTTTAGATGTAAAATAATTTTATAAAAATTATTATTTTTAGTAGTAATTTCTGATGTTTGATTAAAATTTAAAAAATGAGAATAAAAAATGAAAATGACCAAAGGTAAAAAAAATTCGAATAAAAGATTCAAAAAAAATTCATGTGAGAATGATCTACTTCTCATTCCCTCATTCCTATTTATTATGAGAATGACCAAATGTGGTAAAAATTGGGTAAAAATTCTAAAGGCACATTTTAAAATTAACTTACGAGTTAATTTTTTGTAAGTCAAATTTGGTCTAATAAAATAAAATATTTTACTAAAACATATATTTTATATAAGTATCATCAACCAAACACTGAAAAGTAAATAAAATATTTTACCCAAAAATATTTTACGTCAAAACAAACGGAGTTTAAAAGTGTACTCTAGCACTAAACTTAGGCTCTAACACATAAGTTGCTAACTTAGGATATATTAACAGAAAATTGTTACAACTACACAAAATTATCAATAAATACTCTATATGTTTTTAATTTACAAAACAAATGTATAAAATGTTACTTTGCTATTTAAAGACAAATATTTTTTCAATTGGTTAGAACTTCGTACAACTATTCTATGGATCCCTTGGATCTCCGACCAATGAAAGCAATAATACAAGTGATTTGCTAAACTTAAGGATTCAAAATAACTTAGTTCTTCAAAAATAATTATATAAGTGATTTCTAAGATCAAGTGTACGTTTCTCTTCTCACATTGTTCTTTCTTCTCACAGATCCATCCTTACAAACGAGGATTGCCTCTAATTTATAGACAGAAATGAAGATGGAATATTAAAAATCTATAATATTACATCTATTCTATTGTTCTCCGTCTCTTATACTTATCCACATTTCGTGACTAATGTGGTCATTACGAAAGCAAAAACTTATAACAAAATCTAAGTTTGTCGCATCATTTTTTGGTGATTTTTGACTTTTTTTAAATACTAATGAAATAGCTTTCCTCAAAAAAAAAATTAGTTACACCTAGTAGATTTTATTTTCCATCACCATACAATACACCGGGCACCAGCACCTAAGTACTGAATAACTTGAAACTATGTACAATACAAGCAACTCCCAAATGATAAACTCTTATCAAGCTAAATTATGATGAACAAAATTTGATTCAGAATATCAACTGGAACCCTAGTTTCAGCAAAAAAAAAAAAAAACACTCACTATAAGTAAAGAATAGGTTGATGCTTCGACTAAAACAGGAATTCTGTGTCGGAAAGTTGGAGGACACTGTGGATACCAATTGGGTTCACGCCTGGCCGGAAAGCGTTTCCTTCTATATACCTGTGATGACATTTAGTCAATTATTACTTATTACTAAACCAACTATCGGATAATTCAATAGGGTTGAGTTTGTCTGCTGTTGGGACACATGGAGCCCACGTCGAGTCCCTGCCAATATTTGATCAACTTGTTCTTTCGTATAGATGATTTACACATTAAGATCTACACAACAAAATGATTTAAATCATCTCCGATGTGGATCCCATGGGCACTACAAGTACCTATTGTTGGGAACCCCAACATCAGCCAAGCCATTTCCAATTCAACAAAACTACGGTCATCCGTTTTTGTTTATCACTTGATGTGACGCACTCACACCCCTTTATGCAATAGGACCGACACGAGCTCCATTAATATGCAATGATTGTGAGTTGTGAGTGCGCCACGTCGTGTGATGAGCAAAAAGTAATAAGAAAAAGTGATAACTACAACATTATTGGGGATAATTTTAGGGAGTGAAGACAGAAACTCACATTTCTTTCAAGAAAGGGTGCTTGTAGAAGGCAGCAGGAATTCTCCCAGTAAATTGGTTGTGATCCAGGTACCTGCATTGAAAGCAAGCTTTTGAGGTGCATCCCAGATTCATCCAAGGCAAGAATAAAGGAAAAATAGCTCGATCATGGTTAATCGAGCTATTTTTCTTTAACATTTCAAGCTGGTTTTCAACTCAGAAATCAAAGAAGAAAAAAATAAAAGAAGAAAAAATGGTACTGATGGTGATCAAAACAACAAAAGGCAGCTCAAATCACGAAACAAGACCTTATGGCTTTGAAGATATTGGCTGAATAATGTAAATCAAACATTTCAAGGAATGAAACAAAGTACGTAGATGAAAAAAGACACCATGCGCTAAAAATGATTGTCATTGACGAGGAATTTGAAAAAACTTGATGAAATAGCTGGCTGCTAGTCAATCACAATGTAGGAAGGCTCTGTTTGGAATAATTTGTTTTTTGACATTTTTCATCTTTATTTTTTTTATAACTTCGTTTTACTTTTTAGGTTTGTTTAGTTAAGAGGGACCTCCGGGCCATCCGAATGCTGAAATCCAAATGTCCTAACTTCAACTTCTTCCCTTGGCTATCTAAACGAAGGTCCCAAGCTCAAAAAAGTAATAACTAATAAAAAATGAAAAAAGTTAAGAAAAGACACTAAAAAAACTCGTTTTAAGCCAAAATGCATTTTTTTGTTTTCAATGAATTTTTTTTTATAGTTTGGACAACTTTTGTTTTTATTTATATCTTTTTATATTCTTTTAGTGAAAATGAACCAAAACACACAAAAAGAAGTTCAAAAAAGAATAAAAAAATGCCCAGAAAGGTAATGCTTCCACAAATATGGGCTAAATATAGTACTGGACCAAGGGAGGTATGTCAGCGTGGTGCCACAAGGAAATTCGACTGATAACAAACTGAAGCATTTACTTTCTCTGTCTTTCACCTTCAGCTAAGAATAAGGTCGGGCCTGTAAATCCAAATTGATTTTTAAGAATTTAACTTACCTGACCTGATTGTACGGTTTGAAATAGTCACATATCATGGCCTCATGACAATTATGTTAAAACTGGATTACATAAGAAATTCCAAATTGAAAAAATAGCATTTCCAGATTTGAAGTTGAGCAACACAATGAAAAGAAAAAAAAAAAAGGTTCAGCGACGCAGCTCGAACAGCAGAATTTGTGCTTATTGCTCTTAGAAGGAAGTAAGTCCTACAGATCCATTGAAAAAATAGGGCATTGTTTGATACCCATGTTGTATTTGGTACATTTTCAAAGAAATAACAGGAATTAGAAAATACATTTAATTGACTGGCCTCATGGTTAGTTGGATATGTCATAAACTCAATTTTAAGTTGTAAGGCCAGGTAAAGTAAAGTGAAATACAATTGAATGGTGAAAAGTAATTAAAATGAGAAGGTTGGCTAATATCACACTGTGGAATATAAGAAAATAAGAATATTTTCTTGTCAATATTCTTCACTAATTAATATTTTATGATTATGTCATAATTTCGACTACCATTCTTAGCATATCAAAAAATTATTTTAAAATGTTCTTTCATTAATTTAGGACTGGGATTTGATTTGAGCACCCTTCTATTTAGGAATTGACAAGGTGGATTCCCATTTTTTTTTCTTTGTAATTGCAAATTGATATTACATGTAGGGTCCGTTTGTTTCGACGTAAGATATTTTATAATAAAAAAATATTTTTATGTAACATAATTTTGTAAAAATAATATTTTTGTTTTTATTTTATGGTGTTTAGTTGATACTTAAAAAATACTTTTTAAAAAAATTATAAACTTTTTAATCAACATTTATTGTATTTTAATATAGCTTAATCAACATATACTTTTAATCAACATATAGTTTAATCAAAATTATACTTTTTAATCAACATTCATTACTATTTTAATATAGTTTATCACCACCACTAGCATCCCACCACCGCAACCACCATTCCCTCTCACCACCACCCCAGTAACATCACACCACTGTCGCAAGCCTCCATCACCACCACTTTAGTCGGCGTCCAGTTGTTATCGTCGCCATTGCCAACTACCACCCCACCCCATTGTCACTCCCGTTGCCGCCACTTCCATTCTCACCCACACTATCACCACTGTCGCCGCCATCCCCACAACCGCTCCTGCAACCACTACCATCACCGCCATCGCTACCACCACCACTGCTACCGTTACCACAATTCTTTTATACTATCGCTCCCACCATTACAATTCCTTTAATGTAAAATATTTTATTAAAAAAATATTTTAAGTTGTTTTCATCAACCAAACAATCAAAAATAAATAAAATATTTTACTAAAAATTATTTTACAAAACAAACGGAATTGTAATCTACTACTACTACTACTACTACTACTACTACTACTACTACAACACTTGGTTTTTTAGGTTTTTTAATCAAAAAGTTCAAAAAAAAATAAATAAACATAGGTTGTTTTGGGAAATACAAAAAAAAATTAAAGATTAAAAAGGTCAAATCAAAACACTATTTCAAAGAATACTTATTTAAAATTTTACCCTCATTATGAAAGATAATAATACTCACACTTAATAACTTATATATTACCAATACCAATTATATATAATTATAATAATCAACTATATAGAAAGATAATACTACCCAGTTAGAATAAAAAATAAAAAATATAAATTTTTAACCAATCAACCGCTTCAAAAAAATAACTTAAAAAGTTAATTTATTAAACAACCTATTTTCAATTCAAATAAGCTTTTTAACTAAAAAAAAAAAAAAAACTTTTAAACTAGTTATCAATCATACTCTTAAATTTTTTATTTGTTTTTTTTTAAGATTTGGATTAAGTTTCCATACTCATCGTTCAGATAAAGGTATTTTTTTAAGGCTTATTGACCTTAAAATTCAGAGGCATTAAAAGTTGAATGGTCTGTTTGTCTCCAAATTTATAAATGGGATAAAAAGCCAAAGCTAATACAGCAAAAAAAAAAACTCACTTTTAAGCCTTTACCCAATTGTCCACTAGGACTCCAGGACATAACTCAATCACATCTATATAATAGACAGAAAATTCGGAAACAAACTTACAGGTATGTCAATCTGGGAATATGAACTAGTCCATTTGGTATAATACCAGACATTTTGTTGTATGATAAATGCCTGTAACAAGAACAGTAGTCAATTTTGATGGTTTTTAGGACAGTCATATCAACAGGAATCAAGAAAGAAGAAAACACTCTTCATATGGTTGACATGAATACAAAATGCTTACAAGATTTCCAGATTTGACAAGTTTGCTAGTTGTGCTGGGATTCCACCAGTAAGGTAGTTATTATTCAGATAACTGCATTTTAGAATTATTAGGGATCAAAAAGGGTTTTCTTAAAATAAAAAGTAAAAAAACACCCACTTTGAAAGCAAAATAACATTCAAGTCATTCAAAATTCTGAGTCTGGCATAGACTTACAGGTTGCCAAGAGAGGGAAAGCATCCTTCAATACGTATTAGTTCCCTTATAGTTCCCACCAAATGGTTGTTACCAACATCCCTAGAAGGCACGGTATTGCAAAGATCATTGCAGTGACACACAAATAACAAATTATGTTCCATGGACTCAGGTACAGATATTAGGTGCGGTTATGTGTCTAAGTGTCAAATTCATCTAGTTTTTATGTCAAGGACACTGGGACACGGCAACCTATTTATTGTACTTAATATATTAAAAATGTCAGACATATATCCCATACTCTTATCCAAGTGTTGGGTGTCCGACACATATACTTGATACATTTAGAAGATCCTTGTATCATTAGTAACAAAGCATACAAATAAGCAAAGAGAACATGAAATGTTACAAGTGTCGGAGATGTTGTAGAGTGCCCAATTCTGGTGGAATTCGGCCAGTAAAACGATTTTCATGTAGATAGAGGTAACGCAGCTCGGGAAGATTAGCTAGCTCTTTGGGGATTTCTCCTTTAAAATTATTGAAACTCAAGTATCTGCAGAAGTTTTATTAAATAATTCATTTAAAGTATATAGGATAAATAGGATGAGTATTTTCCAACAAAAGTAATAACGCTCAAAGATGCTGAAAATACTCACAGATGTGTTAGGCTCTTTAGTTCACCTATTTCAGGAGGAATAACATCTTGTAGCTTATTCCACCTCAGATTACTGGAAAGGAATGAGAAAAGAATCAGTAAACTGAAAATATTAGCGAAATTAAGCTCAAGTTCATAAAATTGGAGAAGAAAGAAAATATTCCAGTTGACTTTGTGAAATGTGTATCATACTATCATTAGGCGGACGAAGAATAATGGAATAAATAAGAAGGCACCTAAGGTTGAACCATTGAAACTCAAACAAGCCTGAAATACACCATTCTAAAATACTTCTTCATTAATAAAAGAGAGAGAGAGAGAGAGAGAGAGAGAGAGAGAGAGAGAGAGAGAGAGAGAAAGCAGTCCAACATATTATCATAGTCCTATATACAATTGTCACAAAGACACAAAGTTTTGTCCTTGGATTCATCTGACTCCATGAACAATAATAAGTTGAATTTGTTGATTCTCGAATGCAAATACATCAAATGGGCAAATATCAAACAGGCATGCCCAATATATGAAGGGGGTATTTGGCTATTGGGAGTAGCTTTTAACTTTATGTTACTAATTTTATCAATAAACTACAATATTTTTCAAGCACTCACAACTTCTGCGACAAGTTATAATTGTTTTTTCTTCTATAAATAACTAGTTTTAGTTATAAATTGCATATTTTCTACACACTCACAACTTCTGCTACAAGTTATAATCTATAAGTTACAATCTATAAATTATTAGTTTCAACAAAGCCAAACACCATTGAAACCTCTTCCTAGTTGTTAGAGTTTTTATTTTCTGTATTAAGGGTATTTGTGTCATTGTATCGTATGTTTACTTAATATAAATAGATGTAATGGAGAGGGGACTAATCAAGTTCCTAAAACCTTAATTTTCTCTTCTCATCTTCTCTTTTTTCTTTCTCCAAAACCCTAAAATTACTCTTTACATTTTTACTTAGTATCAAAGCTAATATCCAACCCTAGAACTGTTCTTATTCTGAAACGTACAGTGAGGTAGAAACGGCGTGCGGACGTCATCTTCCGTACGATGACGCCAGCGTGACGCCGCTAACTGTATGAACATGGATGGTTGGATTTACCTACCTTTTTTTTCGAAACCCTAGCTTCAATCTGAAGTCGCGAAGCCTTGAATCTCATACTTGAAGTCGATTCTTTTCAAAACCCCAGCCCTTTGCATGTTTCGAAACCCTAGCCCTCAAATCCTCGACTTTTTCAAAACCCTACTCTATCAGTGTCAAAACACCATGTTTGGTCCGATTTATGCTTGATTTGGTAGTATTCATTCACATCGGTTGCCATTTCATCGACTTCCTCAGTCGGCAACCCCCTCTGGTTGCGATTTGTGCTTCGCATGACCTTGGTTCGAGATTTCTGGTTCACGCGACCTTGGTTCGCGACCCTCTGCATCCGTCGCGCCTCAGTCGGCAACCCTTTATTTGGCTTGCTTCTGGTTTCATGCTAATCTCTCAGTCGGTGACCTAGCTTGCTTCTGGTTTCGTGAAACTCTTGGTTGACTTTGGTTTGCGATTGCCTGGAGCTCTTTGTTTCGTGGTAATTTTTTTTCTTTCTCTGTTTCAGTCTTCTGTGTTTGGGTGTGCCATCTCTGTTTTCGGCCTTTTGTGTTTGGGTTTGCAATCTCTATTCTACTAAAGGGTTGCAATAGCCATGGCTGAGGTAAAATTCTTTGATCTTAAAGATGATGATTTATCCCGTTGTGCTACATCTAAACGTTTGAATGGACTGAATTATTTGGCATGGGCTCATGCGTTTAAAGTATTTCTTAAAGGGAAGAAACAATTAAGTTATATTACCGATCTTCCCCCGACAATTGAGGATTCTAAACTTGTAGATTGGGAAAGTACAGAATCCGCAGCCTGTCTCCTCTAGCAGTCACGTTGTGGTGGTTGTTTCGGTAATCGGGGTGATCGAAAATGTGATCATTGCGGTGGCTCTAATCATACAGAACCATACATTTGGAAGAAATATGGTAAGTCCAGTTCTGCTCATCATGTCACTGAATGGACTCTCCAATATCCGTGGCCTATCTCCTCTGGCAGTCCAGATGCATCTTCATCTAGTTCTCATGAAACCCTCACCACCAAACTTAGTGAGTTGGTTCAAACTTTACGCACTGCTTATCCTTCCGCTTCTACTGCTACTTTAACAAACTCAGCTATTATTGTATGTGTTGCTGTTTCTTCTCCTACATGGGTCATCGATTCTTGAGCCACTTCTCATATGTCTGGTAATTCCTTTTTGTTTTTTAATTTGACTCGCACTCACTATAATATTGTCTTAGCTGATGGCTCGTCTCGTCCAGTTAATGGGCGGGATGCCCTTCATCCAACCTCATCTTTGTCTTTACCTTCGAGTCTTTTTATTCCAGATTTTTCTTTTAATTTGCTACATGTTAGTCAATTAACTAAAATGTTCAATTGTTCGATAACTTTTTTTCCTTCTTCTTCTGTGTTTCTGGACCTCCAGACTTAGAAGCTGATTGGTTCAGTGCATGAGAAAGATGGCCTATACTACTTAGATACTGCCCCCTCGTTTCATTCTCCTACGTGAAATGTGTATCATATTATCCTTATTCGGGCAAAGAATAATGGAATAAATAAGAAGGCATCAAAGGTTGAACCATTGAAAATCAAACAAGCTTGAAATACACCATTCTAAAATACTTCATTATTAATAAAAAAAAGAAGAAAGAAAGCTGTCCAACATACTATCATCGTCCTCTACACAATTGTCACAATGACACAAAGTTTTGTCCTTGGATCCATCTGACTCCATGAACAATGATAAGTTGAATTTGTTGATTCACGAATGCAAAGATATCAAATGGGTAACATCAAATAGGCATGCCCAATATACGAATGGGGGTGTTTGGCTAAGCTACTAGGAGTAACTTTTAGTTTTCTGCTACTAATTTTACCAATAAGCTACAATATTTTTCAACCACTTATAACTTCTGCGACAAGCTAGAATTACTTTTTCTTTTATAAATAACTAGTTTTAGCTATAAGTTAGCATATTTTTTAAACAATCACAACTTCTGCTATAAACTACAATTTATAAGTTATTAGTTTCAACAATACCAAACACCATTGAAACCACTTCCTTTTTATATTGTGAATCTTTTAGATAGAGGTTAGAAGAGTCGTCCAGATGTTTTCATCTTGGACTTGGACTAGTAACCAGTTTCGACATCTTTATTTTGAAATACGAACAAAAAGTGAGATTCAAAAACGAAGTTATGGGATATATGAATAACAACATTAATGACTAGAAGATAATGTTCACAAACTAATGAAAAAGTGAGATTCAAAAAATCAAAAGGTAATCTATTGGGAGATGAAGAACCATACAGTATTTTAAGACGCTTCAAACGCCCAATTTGAGGAGGAATAGGTCCAGTCAACTTGTTATTATGGAGATCCCTGCCACAAGGAAAGTTAGAAGGAAAAAAAAAAAAAAACAGTCAGTTCAAAGAAAAAGAACAATTGAAGGTATTAAAACAAGCTCCACTTGTTATCCAAATTCCTACACAAGAAAAGGATAAAAAAAAAAAATAGGTGGGGGGGGGGGGGGGGGTGATCTTGACAATGATATTTCATATCTACACTATCAGATACTTTCTTTACTAGACAAGAAAAATGCGTATTATGAGGATTTAACTTTTAGTACAAATTGCCAGTCAAGTAAATTTTATTAGAATCAATGCAAGAGGGACACCCATAGTACGCCCCTATTCCCCTCTCCCCCACCCCCCGCCCAGAAATAAGTAAATATAACACTGCTGAGGCATGACCTTACTCATCCGCATAAAGTAGGAGGGTTTCATAGCAAAAAATTTAATAAAATAAAACATAAATCTGCCTTTGCTACCAGTAAGTGTTAGCAATTAAAAAATTGAAATGTAGATAGTATAGGAATGACAATATCAATAACTCAAAAATGAAAAAAAAAAAAAACACAAACACAAACAAAATTGAATAACTACGGTTAGGAGACAGAGAGAAGAATCTGACAGCCTAGTAAGATCCAACAGGCTGGTCACAGCAACAGGAAAAGGCCCAACAATTGACACTGCATAAACTTCCCTGCAAATAAGGTTAAAACAAATACATAAGACCTAAATTCTAAATCACCAACTAAATTTTGGTTCAATTAAGAACTATTTCCTTAAAATTAGTTGACTATGATAGATAAGATATTTCATAATTCAAGCTGTCTCGTAATTCTTTTCATGATTCCATTATTCTTGTTCTTCTATTCACCATATTTGGTCCAGAATGAAGAACTCTGGAATCAATTGGATGGCTTAACAATATAAAAGAATGTGCACAATATATTAGTAGCAAAGATTTTTTTTCCTTCTTCCCACATTTTTATTCGTAAACGAAAAGAAATATTCCAATTGTATGGACAGGTAAAAGATCAAAAAGAAATAAAGGAAGATAACACTTACAACTCTGTAACTACTCGATAATCACCCAGAGTCAAGCATGTGACTCCAGACCAAGGTGGTAAATCACCATCTCCACAAGGGTCTTCTCCAACCCACGAATAGACCACCCTCCATCCTAGAGATGCCTTAATTTCATTCAAGGCTTTGACTACAATCATAATATCAAACATCATTTTAGAAATCCTCTCATTAAAAAAAGGTCACAGGGTTCAGTAATATACATACATACATACATTATTTATATCCAGCCAAAGAATTCTTAATTAACAAATCATAGAACAAGCTGTCATACCCAAGGATTTACTCCAAACCATTGTGAGTCACGACCAACATGTCAGACAAAAACAGGAATAGCCTTGGCCAAACTCGATATCTGTTCTGAATAACTCTCTTGCTTTTATCATGCAAAAGTAGGTAAAAAGTCCCTCATTTTAAGTTTGTAGGAGTAGTACATGCACAAACTTTTTAATGGTTCAAGTCACTCAACTCAGCGTGTTTGGGATGTGAGGTCTATGTTTAAACAAGAACCATTTTTTTAGACAATTTTGCACACAAAGCTCCTGATTTCCCCTTACCGTCCCCAGCCCAGGCCCTTCAGAAATCCCCAACCAGCTCCAAGCTTTTTGGAAATTCAGTCTTTCCACATGGATACATTGATGTGTCTGACATGTGTCGGATGGTGTCCGACATGAACACACCACTTTCTTGGACTTGGTTGTGCTTCTTAACTCTCCTTCCTGTCTCTTTTCCATCCCATTCAAATCCCTAACTCTAGACTCGAAACCTACCCCCTTACTTCAAAACCTAACTAACAAAAGTGTACCAGAAGTGGGCAGTGGTCATAGGGTGGGGGGTGAGTATCATGAGGAAGGTGTGTCGGTGGGAGTTGGGGTTGGGAAGGAAGGTGGGGGTGGGGGTGGGAGGTGGGGGAGGGAGAGGGAGAGGAGCTGGTGTGGTGGGGCCAGTGGCGAGGGATGGAAGTGGCAGGATTGGTGAAAGAGGGATGGCTAGGGTAGTGGGAAGAAGGCAAGAAGTAGTGGCTGGTAAAAACTATTTCAATTTTCTTAAGTAGGTGCAGAAAGAACAATCTTGGCATAAATACGATCACGCAATAACACACCTTATATGTGAAAAATATACTTTCTAATAGAATTGGTAGAAAATCTTGGGACTAAAAATCGAACTTTGAGCTTCAATCTAATCAATTGAGATTCGAGAAACTATAGAATAATACAAATATATCACAAATCATAACAAATTCTATACTTTTCATAACTTTCACAAACAATTCAAACTCAGCCACAAACTATAACCTTCAAGAGTTTTGGAAAAAAATATAAAAACTTTAAATTCAACCCAAAAACTCAATTTATTAAGTGGAGAGACCGTCATGTATATTTAGCGATCACACATTACACTCACAAACATTGTGGCAATGTTCTGTAACACCCACTCACGTGCAACCACTTTTGAAATTTATCACGGATAGCCTTTTTTTCTGAATCTATAATTTGCAGCTTTTTCTTGGATCGGTCGTTGTGGGATGCAGATTTTTCTTCTTTTTTTTTAAGTGGAATGTTCTGTGCGATGCCATGATATCATGTAAAACCTTTGTATCCTATTCCTACTCAAAATCTTACTCCATTAAGTAGAAAAGTCTCTCATATCTATATTCTATATTACAAAACACAACACATTTAATGTGACATATGTCTATTTGGCATAACCAAAGGCTAAGATTTCTTTACACTTTTCTTTTTTTTACTTTTTCATCTCTTTCTCCTCTGCCACTAACCAACTCCCATCTCTTTTTTATTCCAAATATAATTTTTCTCTCTCTATTTGAAATTCAACTTTTTTTCTCTCTCATAAAAAATAGCAAGTGTGAAAGTATAAAGAATATAATTTTAATATGTATAAATGTACACATAGTTAAAAAATATAGTTAGTTTAATGCTTTTTAATTTTGATATACATATATTTTTGTTGTTAATTATAGTTGGAATTAAGAGCGAGACTAATGAAATTACTTTTTAATAAGTTTTAATTCTAAATAATTAAGAAATTTTTTTACTATCTAAAATTAATTTTAGAATAAAATCACGTATAAAGTGCTTTTAGGCATGGGTAATTGCTAGCATATTAAGTGATCGATCATTATGCTCCCAAGCAATGTGGGATTGTCCTCCAACAAAAATTAATTCACCGAGGAACCTAATTACAATCACAAGTAAAGATCAAACAGAAGCTAGAAAAATTATATTGAAGAAACCAACAACAAAATTAAACAGATCAAAGTGCAGCTAAAAGTACTCCGAACTAAAAATACGAAAATCAAACACAGTAATACTAAGAAATCAATAACATGAACGAATGAAAGTTGCTCGACATCATTATCCTGTATTTGTATTTTAAAAAAAAAAGAGGAACTGAAAGATCAAAGTGGAGAGAACCGAGAATTACCATCTCGTTTGAGGGTTTTGGAATGGACGACGATGAGGAGCAAGGGGAAGAAGAGAATCAGGGAAAACGCCGTAGATAGACGATTCGCCATACCTATACACCGATTCTCACACGGGCCTTCAAGCATCGAAATTCAAAGGGCCACATATATATATAGAACCGAAAAGAGGGAGAGAGCAAGAACCCGAGTGCCGAGTGCCGAGTGCCGAGTGCCAAGTGCCGAGTCCTGATAGAGAGGGAACGAATGAATGTATATATATATATATATATATATATTTTGGATAATTATGAATGTATATCTTTTGAATCGGCAATAGATGTTCTTTTTATTTTATTTTTTGTGTATATTATACTTACACTCATTTTATTTAAGAGTTATATCACTGTCACCTCTTTTATTCTCTAAAATATCACTGAATCCATTTACTTTTTAATTTTTATAATATTTTGGTTTAAAAGTTAATTTTTTGTTAATTTTTAGACGAAAAAATAGTATTTTCATATTTACACCACTTAATTTCTTTGTTTTTACACTTACACCCCTTGTTTTATTTGTTTTTTATTTTTTTTAATTACAAAATTTTATTTAAAAATTTTTAATAAAAAAATAAAAAATTACTAAATACAAAAATAAGTAAAATAAAAACATAAAATTTAATTTATTAATTT
>JAULJZ010191085.1:0-20952 GCA_032270985.1 Heliamphora pulchella | reverse complement strand
ACTGTGAGGGGTGTTAGTATAATTTGTCTATCTGAATGGGATTGACTGTATTTGATCAAAACTTCAGGGAAGGTCAGTGTAATTTACCCAAACTACTATGGGCTATGGACATTCATGGCCCAAAAGTGTTTTAGTAAATTAGAGGTTTTGATCATCAGCATTAACTTGAGCTCTATTTGATCTCTCTCCAATAAATATGTGAAGATTTCTCCTCAGCCTCATGGCTTGGTAACTCTACACCTCCAAAAACAGGATATAGTGTTCTCTCATGGGGGATGAATTTGACTGCGCTACACTACTTAGAGTTTGATTGGTAATTTAATTTTTTTAATTTTCAGTCAAAAATTCAAAAAAAAAAGAAGAAGTCTTTATTAGCTTAGTTTTTTTAGTGATTTAAAAAAAAAGCTCATTTGATTTTTTAATAGTTTTTTTTTGAAGTTTTTTGTATCAAAATACAATATTGTTCTTTAATAATAAGTATTAGATTTGACTTCTAATTTATAAGAGGGGTAGATATAAATTTTTAGACAAGTATTGGAGCTTTTGATGGCTTAATAAATTCGAAATTCAGTAACTCTTTCTATTGTCACGTCAAATCTTTTAACTCTAGTGGAATAACAAGAGAGCTACGGTTAGATAAAGTATATAAAGTAAGAGACTTGAACTTTATAAGAAATAGTAATGCTATGAATCGAGAAATAAAATTCAAAAAAATACACAGAAGGTGATCTGGATGGTTGAAATTTTTTGAAGTGTGTTACATATCCTATTAAATATGAATCTCAACTATCCAGATTATTTTTTGAGTATTTTTTTAGGTTTCATTTCTGAGTTCATAATATTACTGTATAAGAAAATAGGGAAAGAACGTTGAAACTAAAGACGAAGACCAATTATAATTAGGCTTTTCTTTAATTTGGTACATAAAATTAAGCTTCAAGCATTCAAGTTGAAGTCAAAATTGTCCTGATATTTTCTTATTGCTTATGAACTGAAAAGGAAAAAGTGAGAAACTTATTGCGTAGAGAAAAACTAAAAATCTATATACGAAACAAACTACCTTATTATACTTTTTTAGCTAAAAACTAAAAAAAAAAAAAAATCCTCAATTAAGACCTTTATTAGTGCCATTAATCTCTCTATTTAGACTGTTTTCTGTGTGTGTGTGTGGTGGACCCCCTATAGTAGGACACACATACTTAGTTGGGGCAATGGGTATCACTCCTTTTCAACACAATGCTATGCAAGTTGCAAACCACAGTGCATTAGAAAAGAATAAGATCTTCCCATTGCTTTTCTCCACACAAGGCATCATAGAATACATTTAGTTAAATGGTGGTTGATGAAGTGACCCCTCACCAAGGTCTCCCTTTCCACCCCCACCCTTGTCCTTCCTTCTTTTTAGAAAAGAAAGAAAAGTCACTCCACTCCAGTAATAAACTAGCTCCGTCAAGTTGGGCTAATTTTAGATTTAACATGGGCTCACTTCAATGAATTCAATCATTCATTTTATTGTTCACAACGTATAGATTATCCATACATAAAATTAAATTGATTGGACATCATTAAATAGTCAAAAAAAAATATATAATAAAGTTAGTCACCATTTATTATTTTTAAACAAATATAATTTGTTTAGATATTCAACATATCTGATCAACTTGACTTTTTGCGTATACAATCCATACAGTAGGAACAATAAAATGAATGGTTCGATTCATCCAAATGTAGCCATTTGAAGCCAAAAATTAGTCCAATTGGACCAATTCAATTAATTACTAGGCTAGAAGAAACTGACCCCTTTATAATACCCTACTAAAAAAAAACCAGCTGAGATAGAAACTCCCATGTCCATAGTATTTATAATAGGTTTTTACTAATAATAGCTTAATGAGAATAAATAATTTAATATTAATACATTTTAAAAAATAAAGTATTATTTTAATATAAATTAATACACTTTATACAAATATTCTTATATTATTTTTCTACTATTTATCGTCTAAAGAGCTTTGGATAATATATATATATATATATATATATATATGTTGTATAATAGACCTTTATTGTGTCTAGGGACAGGGATTGATGGGATTACACTCAAATATGCTCATGACTAACTTTGTACTAGCTTTGACCACTCTATAATACAAATTCTTGTTTGTTAATTTTATATTTTTGTCCTTCTTGAATAAATTTTTCGTTTAAATCCAACTGCTCACAAACTCGTGTGCCCATGTTTGTGTTAGAAGATTGAAGAGGTGGGATTGGGTTATTAATTCAAAATAATTTGTGTATCTCATATTTGAATGTAAAATAGAAGTTCAAACAAATAGTTCAAATTGAATACAATTTTTTATTAGAAAAATAACTAATGAGATAGGAAAGAAAAGTGGGTGGAATAGGAAGAAAAATAATTAGAAAGAAAAATATATTAATCTCGTAAAATTTAATTTATCTTAATCTCTATAAAACAAACATGCAAATGAATTAAGAACGAGATAAATAATGTAATGAATATTTAATCTCACGGCTCTTTGTCATGAAAATTTAATCTCTCTTAATCACGTCTTCCAATACAAAATACGTTATATGTAGACTGACTTTGAAACTCAAGTGTCCATACTCAACTGATTGATCACAAAACTCAATTTCTCACCATACACAATCTAACACTAACAGAAAACAAAATGAAATAAAACAAAGGATAAAAAAAATAAAAAAAACAAAGAAAAAAAAGAGGTAAGAGATTGTCGATTTCCAATGGATAACAATCAACCTTTCTCGTTTTTCCTACTCGTTATTTCCATCAATCGTGAGTTCGAAGCAAAAAAAACAAAAGTGTCGTAATCGAACAGAACCTTTAAACATCGAAGGATTAAAGAAAAAATGCCTTGAGATAACTAAGTTTTTATCGACGGATTCCTTCCGATTACACGTCGGGCAAAGAAATCCATCGTATCATAGGCATTCGCATTTGAATTGGTTTGAGTGTTTGTTCCTTTGTTCATTAGGGGTGTTTTATCAAAAGGCAAGGCTAGAAACCTACTTAAAACTTAGAGGAATCTTGCTATTTTCTTTTTCCCCTTTATATATTGAAGTTGTTGCTACACCATCTTGTTTCCAGTTTTAATTAATCCAAATTTAACACATGTTAATTCTTTATATAATTTTATTTCAATTGACCTTAAACTAATGAATTTGAAGGTTTTAAATCCAAAATAGGGGTGATTCGGGGTGGGGGATGAGATTTTAGAAATCGCGAGTGAAAGGGGACGGATAGAGGAGCTGTCAAGAATAGAAACAGAGGAGGAAGGTGAAGCACGTGCAACGGTGGATGGCATTGAAGGTGGCAAGAGGTCGTGGAGGGGAGGAGGAAATCAGGGGAGGCGGGATAACATCAGGGGAGGGGCGTGGTGTGGCAGCGAGATCGTCGGATGGTAAAGACAATAGTAAAGCTTAAAGATGATAAAAAGTAATTTTTTAAGAGAAAATATATAGATGTGAATTTTTTTTTTAATCAAGTGTCAATAGAATCACTCCCAAAATAGTGGCTTTTCCTCATAAATACTAAAATAGTTCCACCCCCACCCCCACTCCACATATTCTTATGAACATGACGTTCAGAGTAAGGGAATGCTAGGTCTCCAACCTTATTAATTAGCAGCCTTTGTCTTGATTGGTAATTAAATTTTTTGAAACTTTTTTAATTATTTTAATTTTTAACTAGAAAGATTGAAAAATAAATTTAGCCTATGTTTGACCTACTTTTTTTGAAAGTTTTTTTACTTAAAAGCCTCTTAAAAAATTCACTTATTTGTATTTTTACTGTAATTAATTAGTTTTTTTTATATCTTTTCACATATATTTTTTAATAAAAAAGTCAAACATTCAAAAGACCTAAAAAAAAGATAAGCCAAACACAAACTTAGTGTCTTTGCAACTTAAATTTTGTAATAACTTTTTAAAGTCACTGGTTTTGATATATTGTGTAGCTTTTAAGTTATTTATTTTAAAACAATAATACAACTCTTCATTAATAAAATTTGAAATTTACTTGTAATGTGTAAAAAATAATACTTTTGACTTTTTATTCCAGTATTGAAATATACCAAATAAATCTAAAAAGTTTTTCTTTTTAAATTTTTTAGTCGAGACAAACAATTTTACTTTTATCTTTTAATTAAAAGGTAAAACAAAAAACTAAGTTTACCAAATAGGACGTATCTTACATTCATCTTTTACTTTCTTCCGGCATATAGAGTGATTTTTTTTTTCTAAGCAGATTTAATAAAATGATCTGAGAAAATATCTTTACCAAAATTATCACCGACACACAAAAATGTGACTAGCAATTAGTGTATTTTATATGACCCACAAAAATTTATAGAGAAATTTTGGCATAGATTCAAATATGAATTGATATTTAAGAATTAGTTAAATGATAAGTTTTTTTTACTAATTTTATTCCCATACAGATGATATCTTAGTAAAATTATAACGACTTAAGTGAATTACTAACCCAATAACTTGAATAGAGAACTTAACAATGTAGTCTAAAATACTTAAGCAAAGTTATTAGTAGTAGATCACAAGTTTATTTATATACCAAATATAATTTTTATCTCTCACCGATATGAAATGGACATTACAATTATTAATAATAACCCACAAGTTTCTTTATATATACCAGATATAATTTTTACCTCTCATTGATGTGGGGTGAGACATCACAAAAATACCCTTATCATTGAGAACCCAATCCCGAAATTTTTGAAATGGAACTCGTTCAGAAAAATCAATTCCAAAATTCTCGAGATGGAAACCATTCGGAAACCAAATTGTCACAAAGATTATGACGCATCTCCTCCATTCTCAACATTAGCTACCGATCGAATCTCTCTATGGGCTTGTTTTACTCCCCTGTCATAAATTACAGAGTATTTTGGCTACCCCTTCGGAGAAGATGAAGAGTCGTAAGAGTCTCCGACGATGCAAGTTTTTCTAGGATTTGATTTGTTGGTTAGAGAAGTGTAACGACATCAATCATCAACATTTTAGAATTGCATAAATTTTTTTAAGGGTTTTGGTGATTTGAATGATTGTGGTTAGTGATTTTTGTAAATAAATGCAAAAATGCAACAAGTCTATAATCTCATCTTGTGATTATTGTATTCAACCCTGTCATTTTTTATTTTCTTCAAAAATGTATTATTGCTCATTAATTTGGTTTGAATATATATCATTGTTAATTGATTTGGTTAAAAAATATACCAATATTAATTGATAGTGTTCATTCAACATTGATGGTGTTCGAAATGTATCATTCTCCATTACTTTAGTTTGGAAATGTATCATTGCACATTGACTTGGTTCGAAATATATCAGTGTTCATTGATAGTATTCGAAATTTATTCCAACAGTGAGAGCTTTGTATTTGCAAAACAGTACCAACTTCTCCTCCATTGCTAGCCGTGCAGAAATTATACTACATAAATATAAAATAGTGCATTGCCATCCCATTCGAGATAAATTTGTCAATACTGATAAATATATCAATAATATAAATTTAGCAGAACCATTAATGATAATTATATCAGTACTGAGACATAGAATTATATCACATTCAAGAAAAATAATCATGAATAAAGCACTACTAGATTTATCATTTAAAAATTGGGGTCGCCCTCTTCCTGTAAAAATACATAAACAAATTCAAAAATGAGTTCATTTCAATTAATTAATAACATCGAAACTAGCCAAACACAAATGCATAAAGTCCGTTAAGATTTGTGCAAAAAAATACAATTTCATCCTTTAAATTTGATTTAAAAAAAAAAGAAACTTTTCTTTCCTTCAACAGTGACAAAAAAATATCCAATAATTAAAGACTCGTAAATATAAAAATATCTTGTGAATTAGGAAGCTTCCAAAATTCTTTGAAACAGTGATGCACTAGCGGTAGAAACAATGGAAGGAATAATGTGATAATAAAGATAAAAACTCGCAATATGTTGCATAAAAGTCCATCGATTTGTGGGATATATACACCACTTCCCTCTTCCGTGTTGGTGAAAAATCATATCTACCATATTCGGATATTATGTTGAATTCAATCTCCAAATAAGATAAAAAGAAAAGTTTTATATTTTAGTTATGGGCAAATCAGTTATCATATTTTATCTTTAAATATGATGTGATTAAATATAATAAAATCAATTCTCTTATGAGGTCTAAAACATAATTAATTTTCAAATATTCTAAATTTATATGGACCCACAAAATATTTTAAAAATAAAAAATAATAAACATAACCCGTTATCTTTAAAAATAATATTTTTAACAAATGAAATAAGAAAATATATTTATCAAGAATTATCACTGAAACAAAAAAACGTGACCAGCAATTACTGTATTTATATGACCCACCAAAATTTATATGGGCCCACAAAATTATTTTATAGAATAATATTTGTAACACTTAACTCTTTGTTTGTTTCAATAGAATTTTTTTTTTGAAAACCACGTTTTGTATTTTTTGGTTTCTAGTACGATAAAAATTAAAATTTAACAAAAATGTTTCTTTTCGTTGATGGAAAAATTTTTAATTATGACATAAAACATTTTTATTTTTAAAATTTTTAAAATATTTTTTAATTTAATAAGACATACCAGTACTATGTCACTAGCATTATTCTAGCACCACTATCACAACTGCCACTTACTTCTCACCATACCGCCTTTGCCGTCACGCCTTACTATTGTCACCACCAATTTCATTACTATTACTGTCACAACTGCCACTTATTTCTCACCATACCGCCTTTGCCGTCACGCCTTACTATTGTCACCACCAATTTCATTATTATTACTGTCACCATTATTATTATTACTACCACTATTACTCCTACCATCTATACTAGTATAATTATCAATATTTTTTCCAATTATTGCCCTTTTTGGTTTTATAATTACATTCTAGCAATGAAAAAAACACTAAGGGAATGGCAAAGAGGGATATGAATTTTGTCCATTTTTCTAACAAATAGCAACTCTAGTGGTTTTTATAGCGTTCTAAGTAGAGTCGTCTAGATGGTTCTAACTTACATTGTAGAACTTAACAAAAAAAATTATTTATAAAAATATTTAATTTGATTGGAGATATATAATTATATGGTTGAATTATATTACTACTAAAAAATATTTGCCATATTCTAAATTATACTTAGGCCTTTTGCTTCAATGTAAAATATTTTATTAATAAAATATATATTTTAAAAAAATATTAATTTATAAAAAAGAGCACAAGTCATTTCATGGTAATAGTGCTAGTGGCAGCACCACCAATAGTGGAGGTGGAGATAGAAATAATAGTGGTCATAGTGATAACGACGACAATCACAAAATAGCAACAACAACATGAAGGCATTTATTTTTATTTTAAAATATTTTTTTTACGTATCACTCAAATGCAAAAAACAAAATTAATTTTTTTTATAAAATAAATTTACATAAAAAGTATTGTTCATTATAAAATATTTTACTTAATGTTGTTTATTTTTATAAAAAAATATAATTTGACCATACAATTACCAATACCTAATCAACTTAATTTTTAATATTAATAATATGTTGAATAAACTCCATAACATCAAAAACTAAAATCCTCAACATGTATCAAACAAAGTACATATTGTAATACAGAAAGAAGATCTTTTCATTTCTTCAAAAATTGGGAGGAGCCGAATCAGGTAAAAAGAGGCGAGTGATAGAGAGAGATCTAGAGAGAGAACATTGGCATTTCCACACAGAAAAAGGTGGTGGGAAAAAGAAAAAAAAGCTCTTTTTGTACACACTGCGATGATGATGATGATGATGATGATGCCTCCAATCTCCCACACTCATCATCACCAACAACAAAACAATTCCTTCCCCATTCTCTCTTTCCTTACTTTCTTTCTTAATTCCCTCTTTTTTTCTCTCTCTCTCTCTCTCTCTCTCCTCTTCTGGCCCCTTTTCTACCCTTTTTCTCCCTCTTTTTCTCCCTCTTTTTCTCATAAGCATGGTGAATCTCTCTCTCTCCCACTCTTTCTACTTCTCTCTCTCTCTCTCTCTATTGTCTCTCTTTCTCTCTCTTTCTCTCTTTCTCTCTGTTATTTACAGGCCATGAAAGGTTGAAGAAGTAGGGGGAGGGAGGGAGGGAGGGAGGGAGGGAGGAGCTCTATGGAGAAGAACAAGAAGTGTGGGTGTTGGGCAGTTCTGAGGCGCAGTATTAGGGGTACCTGCAAGACCTCTGCTAAATCCAAAGACTCTGCCAACACCATACCCAGAACCAGTCTTGTTTATGATGCAGGTATCATTACATAATTACACCTACTTTTTTTAAAATAAGTAATAATTATTTGATATTGGGGTCAATTTATCTGGGTCTCGACTAATTTCAAAAGTAATGAAGTTTATCTTGTGAACAGTGAAGTTAACAGTCGGACCAACTTTAGTGGTCATGCAGATATTCTAATGGGTTACCATTGGTTTTGTTTGTCAATTTGACACTAAGTTAACCTTTTTATTTAAAGTTATTTTAAGATTAAAAAGTTAAAATTTTGTTTGGTAGAAATATAAGTTGATTTTAAGTCAAAAGCTTAAAAGTGATTTTAAGTTAAAAAGTAAAATTTTTTGCTTAAAATTGGTATAATTTTTTAAAATTTATTTTTAGATAATTTTATATTTAATATGTATTTGTTTGATATATTTTGGCAAATATATTTTAAAAATATAATTTTCATAAAAAATAAATTTGTATAATAAAAGTTATAATATTTTTTAAAAATTATAAAAAAAAAGTTATATATATATATATATATATAAACTAAAATTAAACATTTGAATTGAAACAAGCTTTCTGACTTTAAGCAAAAGGCATAAAGCTTAGCTTTAAGCCGGTTGCCAAACGAGGCCATTGAGAACAAATTTATCCGGATCTTGACTAATTTAGATTCGGATAAATTAATCCGAACACTTTGACTAATTTTGAGAGCACTGATCGCACAAACATTTGATAATTGAGATTTGAACCGGTGACTATTGAAAGAAAACTGAACACTGAACCAGCTGAGCAAGACTCTCTGAGTTAAATACATGTACTTGTAAATGCACATTTTTATTTTATTACACTCATAAAATGTTGCTCTGTTTCTCAGCTTAGTTTCTGTTGTAATTTTGCAAAATTTTACATATTTAATTGGCTTTTTGCTAGTTTGTTTTCACCAAATAAGTGGCCCAAAATCTTCTACTGAATCCTCCATTTGTATGTATCCAAAATGGGTCAAACTGTTTCTAAGGTTTTGTTTAGAATTTTTGTGCTATTCCCTCTCTCTTTTTCTCTTTCACTCTCTCTGAGAGCCCAAACAATCCAATCCTCAGTTCTACTTTTTGTTTGGGATTTGCAAATGGAGTGATTCAAAACTACCTTCCGAAAGCTCTTAAATTTTTTGAAAATTTTAAAATAATAGTAACCCAAGGGATCTCTAAATGGGATTTCTGCTAATTATTCGGTCAAGATTGGGCAGACAATAAAGCAGATTCTTCACTGGATCCTTCATATGAGATGCATGATAACTCATGTTTACATACATTATGGAGAATAAAGAAAGAAAATAATTGGTTTCTTGAGAAAAACATGTAATAAATGACAATTGGATAACTTTTTTCTGTTTATGTTGTGCACTCTTACTGAAAGTTGTTGATCACTAGTAATAAAGAATAGATATCTAAACTAATAATAATACTCAATTTCTTTAATCCAGCTGCAGAGAGAAGATACCTAAATGCTAGTAATAGGGAGATGTGTGCTCCCAATGAAGCTCAAAACTCATCCGATAATCCTGATCCAAAGCCATTAGAAAGCAAAGCTCCTTGCCAGCTACTCCAGTTTACTTTTCAGGAGCTGAAATCGGCGACTGGGAATTTCAGGCCCGACAGTATTCTCGGGGAGGGTGGGTTCGGGTATGTTTTCAAAGGATGGATAGAGGAGAATGGGACATCCCCGGCAAAACCCGGGTCTGGGATTACAGTGGCGGTCAAGAGTTTAAAGCCGGACGGTCTTCAGGGCCATAGAGAATGGGTGGTTAGTAGAATTATCTGCTTTGGGTTGGTAGATTGATTGATGTTAAACAAGGTATTGTGAGAGCTAGAGATGCCAAAATGGTGGGAGTAACGAAAATAATAATTTTGCTTAAATATATACAGGCTGAAGTAGACTTCCTCGGCCAGCTTCACCATCCAAATCTTGTTAAACTTATCGGATACTGCATCGAAGATGATCAACGGCTACTTGTTTACGAGTTCATGACCCGTGGAAGCCTTGAGAACCATCTTTTCAGACGTGAGTGCTTCACACATTCTCTTGCTTCATTTTCCACCATAATCTTGCTTGAATACTCATATATATTTGTGCTCTATGTTCATGATTCCTTTAGCAATTCGCATCATTGTTCGGTTGCCAAATGTGGGTAATTTTACCCATATGTGATGCATCAATGACCCAACAATGTTCATTTAATTACCAATGCTTGGATTTAATATTTTAGCACCTATCTATTAGTTTGTTCTTCTGACTAAATATATGATAGATGCACCCAATATGGTATTTCTTCATTAATCTTCAGTTTAGGATTGAAAATGTATCAACAGTGTAATAATTATATTTGATAGCTCATAAGGACCTTGATTTAGTTGGTGGTTATCTCACACTATCAAATGTAGTATGTTTTCGTCAGAGTTAGGAATTTACAAAATGTTGTAAGTTGAATCCTGTTGACAAAGTTTTTTCTTTCTCTCTCTCTAACAATTTACGCTTTTAGATGAGCTGATTATTAACAATCTAATATAGTATTAGAATAGGCAATAGATCTTGTATTCAAGTCTCACCGTCTACTAAATAACTAAAAAAAGCTGTACGTGCTTGGTTAACTTATGAAGGAGAGTCATGCCACACGTGAGGACGTATTGAGCATATAAATAATAAAGTTATTCTTTTCTCTAAAAGCTTAAGCTTTTAGATGAATTGGTGATTAACAATTGAATAAATTCCATTGCACTTGAGGCATTTCTATGATCTAATACTTGAAATGTAGTGGTAAGTAATAGCCTCTAGTACCAATTACCATTTCACTAGGGGCATGCTTGTCTTGTCTATTTTTTGTGACTTTAATTTTTCTAAAAAGTTCACTTTTAAGCTAGATCATTTAGTATAAGAAAAAAGATCATTTGGTACCTTTTTCCTTCTTTTTTCTATGAATAAAAGTTATTCCCATACCAACGAAACTTAAAAAGTTGAATTCTTTTCTCAAAAAGCAAAAAAGCCTATTGGCTTTCCAAATAAGCTTAAAAACTAAAAATGGGAGAGGATATTAGACATTTCAAAAAAGTCTTGTTAGCTCAAAAGTTTAGCTTTATTTTTTTTTTCAAATAAAGTAGAAGAGAAGAAACACTTGATTTATTAGACAATTCAAGCTGGCCCTAAATTATGATGGTGTCTCTTATGTTGGTTCTTATTGAAACAATAAGCTAAAAAAAGACCCTCAATCTTGTTCATGTAACCAGCTTAATTACTTGTGTTTTCACTTTCAATGATCCAACTTTACACTGTCTGATTAAAGAAATTCTGATGTTGCTGAAATTGTTGAAGGAACCATACCCCTCCCTTGGGCCAACAGGATTAAAATTGCACTTGGAGCAGCTAAAGGCTTAGCATTTCTTCACGGAGGCCCCGAACCCGTCATTTATAGAGATTTTAAGACATCTAACATTTTACTCGATTCGGTAAGTTGTTAAAGATTGATCAATTTATCTTGCCAATTAAGCTTTTTTCTTAGCCCAAATAACCAAATATTAAAAGGGTTTTTTTTTTGGTCCCCTTCATAGGAATATAATGCAAAGCTTTCAGACTTCGGACTGGCAAAAGCTGGGCCTCAGGGAGACAAAACTCACGTCTCTACAAGGGTTGTTGGAACATATGGTTATGCTGCTCCAGAATATGTGATGACAGGTATATAGTTAATTACTCATATTAAATCATTTGAGCTAATTGATCCCTTCTGAACTAGTAGATCTGCATTTGTACTAACACACTAGACGAATACTGAACAACTTTCCTAGCCTTTCGGGTTGTTAGATGTCTTTTAGTAGGCTAGGTAGTTTTACAGTTTTTTTTTCCTTTCTATTTTTGGTTTTGTGTTGTAAGCTTCTTGTAGGCCTTGGGGTTGTGTCTTGATTTTCATTGTATTATTCATATTTTATTGGTTATAAAACTAAACGCTTGCTTACCACAAAAAAAAAAAAAAACCGAACATGGGTCTGGTAAGGGACCAATGGTCAACCCACCACTCACACCCAGAGGGGCTGGCCTTGCATTTGGGGGGTGGCCAGAGCCTTATCTACTCCCCCCTAAAGAGCTCACATTTGATATCGGTCGAATGCCAAGTTTGTCACTTGGTAGCTAGTTTTATTATTATTATTTCTTTTAACAAGCAGAGGTTCATTTACCCTCACACACCAGAGAAATACCCACCGGGGGGTTTTGTAAGCATCAAATCACCACGATACACCCAAAAAGGCTAACCTAGCCTTTGGAGAGGTAATTGATTCTCAATATGAAGCATTTTGAGAATTTGACTTTATGTTGAAACAAATTTTTGTTTTATGTGCTAAAAATGTAATAGGATGAAAAAAGAGGGCGAATCATTTGAAATGGGCAATTTAGATTTCATCTCAAACCATGTAACTTGTTAAATCACCAATTGTTTTAAAAACTTAAGCTGTTAGGAAATTGATCCAACAATGTATATCAAGCTATCCAACATAAATAAACTGCAATAGAAAATGTACAATCTGAGGAATCCATCCTGTTGTGTAACATACTGCTAAAAACCTGAAATCTTCCCATTCGAATGCTTAAGAACTTAGTCCACCACTCTTTGGCTTAAATGCTAAGTTGGTCCCCCTCATGTTTCATGTGCTATATATAGAAGTTTGAAATATATTTACAAATTACAACTGATATAACTTTGGCTTCTCTCTCCCCACAGGGCACTTGACTTCAAAGAGCGACGTTTATAGCTTCGGCGTGGTGCTTCTTGAGATCTTAACAGGCAGGAGATCGATGGACAAGAAACGCCCTAGCGGGGAACAGAATCTTGTTGCCTGGGCTCGGGCATATTTAGGCGACAAGCGAAAGGTTTACCAACTGGTGGACCCTCGCTTGGAACTGAATTACTCCCTTAAGGGAGTGCAGAAAGTTGCTCAGTTGGCTCACAATTGCCTCGGCCGAGACCCGAAATCCCGTCCTTCAATGGACGAGATTGTGAAGGTTCTTGCTCCATTGCAAGATCTCAATGACCTCGCCATACTATCTTATCACTCTCGTTTGCCTCAGCAGGGGAGGCGGAAGAAGAAACCGGATGGAGCTCATCAGCTCATTTCCAACCAGCCTAAAAGCATTCGAGACTCTCCAGTGAACGCTAGTCGGCAGCGTTGTACATAGCGGGCAATCAGTCATTTTCTGCTCAGATTGGTTCAACTCACAACTGAAAATCCTGTACTGGAATGATCTACCTCTTTGGAAATGGATTATGCGAAAAGCCAATAGTTTGTTTGTGTTACAGTTTTTTGGGTGTTTGGAATCCGAGAGAGCCACGAGACAATGGGAGAGAAAATGCATGTTATTTTCCTTCCTGCAAATTCTTACGGTAGAATTGAGATTGAGATCTAACCATTGACGTGGATCGATCGTTCGTTCTTTGCAACTTGCTTGTCTTCTAATTGTGATATCCTCATTGTAATTAGATGAACCTTGCATTTTTTAAGATTGTTGCTTGCAGTATATCAATTGCAAACATGCTTTCTGTGTCTGGCATTGCTTTTTTACTTACCTGTGTAATTGAGTTAGTTTCTTGCAATAACAATTAACCGTCAACAAAAAAGATCAAACTGATCAGTTCATAAATCCGGTAGCAGAACCCGTAATTTAGCAAACAAAGGGTCATCATTCATTAAATCTTGGCACGACAATTTGTATTCGATCCCTCAGTTGTTCCCAAAGGAAGCATACATTGTTGGCTCTACTACCTACTTTAATTCAGAAGGAAAGAGCTTGCTTTGGACGTTTTTACGAATTATTATAGATTATTCATTGGTGGTTAAATTGGCTCTCCATTTGCAAACAAATGGACCAACATGTTTCCAACCAAAAAAACAAAAAAAATTTGAAAAAGAATCGAAGTACAGAACAATAGGAAACGAGTGAATCAGAGAAGGGTTAGGTGGCATCTTTTCTTCTTGAGTCATGTAGCTTTTGTGGTTTGTGAACAGATCGGTTTTAGGAACACGCACCCATGCCTAGTGTTGGAGAAGATAGCACTTGTCATCACGTCATGTCATGACTTCAAACGTGTATCCAATGGAATCAGCACATACATGATGCATGAGGATATAAAGGGAAATATATACCCCCACCAACTAATGTGACAGTTCACCATCTTCATGGTGTTGGTGATTAAATGTAGGTCAAATCTGAGCAAGAATCTAGACTTGCTTTAACTTATTCACTGAATCAGTTCTGTTAAAAGCTACAACGAAGTGAGAATAGTAATATATTCTGAGAAAGTGAGACTACCAAGTACATTATAAGTTAGAAACAGCTCCAAATAGTAGATTTGCCTTTGGATTATTGGCAACTTTAAGGCTTGGCTGGTCACCTCTGTAAAGCATTCTGACACCTTCACTTTCTCCCTTTATATTTTTTTAATTTTTTTTTTTATTTTCAAAAAGATCAGCTTCATGACACCCAGAGACTAGCAAAGGCACTACAATCACAGGCCCAATTGTTCAAAGCTAGCAAGAAAGTTTCATCAAAGTTTGATGATTTATAGCCAGGCTGGATGAATAATATCAAGGTGCATATGATGTGCCCATTGAGCCAACATTTTTTGAAATTTGCCTGTACCATAATAGCTTTCCAATCCACCTGTCATAGCATTTATCCTACCAACCACTCAGATGTTGAGTATATGTCTTGTATTTTATAGCACTGTACAATTTTGATTTTATTTATATATATTTAAATTGGAGTCTAGTTAGGAATTCACTAATACGTGTAGGGTTTTAGTGATTATAAAGATCTTTGAATTGTTAGGATTATAGAAAATCCTATGCAAGATCAATTAGAGATGAAAATAGAAAGAAATAATAAAAAATAAAAACAAAACACAAAGTTTACGTAGTTCAACTAATAAGGGCTATGTCCCGGCTATTGCAAAGTTTTATTATGACGAAAACAATAGGAGGTTATTGCAAAATTGTCCTAAGTTATAATATATATAGTTATGGTTACAAGCTTGTGAAAAATATCAAAAGTATTTTCAAAAAACTCACCTCGAGGGCACAGCCACCGAATATGACTGGATAGATTAGCTCGACATAACTTAACATGAATTTCTAGAATTTGCCTATAAATAGAAATTTTAGAAATTCTAGTAGGTATGTAAAGAATGAATCACAAGAGTAGAAATGTAGGGAGAAACGAAAAAATACTAAATGTCTGTTTGGAATAGCTTTTAAGCTTGAATTTTAAGAGGTTTAGTTTTTTTGAAAAAAAGTGGAATAAAAAAAAGTAAGAGTGTTTGGAATAATTTGAAAAAGTAGATGTTAAAAAAAATAAAAGAGAAAGAAAAAAGGTTTGGCTTTTTTTATGTTGCCTTAAAATCCGTGCAAGCTTATTATGCCAAACAAATCAACTTAAAAGCTGGACTTTTTAAAAAAAAGCTAGCTTTGTTATGATCCCAAACAAGGCGTAAGAGCACTAGAGTAACCCTTGAGTGAAAAAACAAGGTAATTTTTAAGGCTAAGATTTTAAGTATTGAGTTTTTGAGTGCTTTTAGTCTCACGATTGTATATTCAACCTATTATAGTGAATTATATCTCTTCTGTGGACGTAAAACTAGTGTGGTCCAAATTTTTTTCTCCATTTATTTGTATATGACTCTGCTTCCGTTTGCATTGGAGAATTAAAGAACCCAACACCATTCTGGTGAATTACAATTGAAAGTCAAGATTTACAGTAAGCAAAATCATAACCAATTTCATCACTTGATAACCAATCAAAGGGATGCCAAATTTCTCCAGCTCATGAACAAGAAAAAGGTTTTCAACAATTGTTGCAGATCCTTTCACAATTGAATTTTTACTATTCATACAAAAATTCTCAGGTGTATAGGAAAAAAAAATTAACTCTGAGATTTGTCACTTGTGTTCATCACAACACCTACTAGAGGTGTTCAAAAAATCGTTAGAACTATTAAATCGGTCCAGATGATTTAGTTCGATTTTTTTAGTGAATGGTTTGGTTTCGATACCAAATAATTAAGAACTGTTACTTATGGTTCACTTTATAGATTAAGTTTTAAAAAATTGTATAGAACCGATCCGATCTGTTAACTATTAATACTATTTATATTATGTATTATATATAAAGAAAAATTTTAAAAACATTATATATTTTATCTTACATCTTCTTCTTTTTTTATTTCTTTTCTTTTATTATTTAGTTTTTTATTTTTTCTAGTAACATCTTAATATTATATAATTTATAAATTATTAGTAAATAGTAATAGCTAAAAAAGTAATAAAATATAATTCATAATTTATAGAAACATGAATATCTTTTTGTAGAAATATAAAACAAGTGATAAAATAAAATGTAAAGTAAAATAATATAATATAAATAAAGAAAATAAATCTATTAGAAAAAATAAATGTATAATTTTTTTAACATAAAATAGACCAAATAATTACCCTTATAACCGTGGTGCCAAACCGAAACCGAATTATTATTTATCGGTTCGGTTCGGTTCGATTCTATGATATATATGATTCGGTTTCGATTCTTAAACTCTTATGTATTTTGAGTTGGGTCAAGTCTTAGAGTTTTCTAATATCCATATCTATTTCTACAAAAAAAATTATCAAAAAATTTATATATGGAATAAGGTACTGTTTGGATTTTTAAAGTTTGGTGACAAATTCTGCTATCTGTTTTTAAAACAAACTAAAAATCAGTTGAACAGTGTTTATAAACAAACTAAAAATCAGTTAAACAAACTAAAATCATTGTACCATTATCGTCACCATGGTTAATGTATCATTTTCTGCAAGCAATTGTATCATCGCTAAATCCGGTAAAACTAGTAATCACATCTTTACAAAGAAAAAAGGTTTTTATTGCAGAAATTAAGAACCCGTTATTAGAATCATGGATGAAAACGAAAAAACCAAAACTTAAAATGAAAAAGAAAAAAACTAAACTTAAAATGCATCTACGTGCAAAAAAATGGATTAAAATACAAAATAAACCAGAACATAGCGTTAAAACATACCTATAAAAAACTGTTCTATTCTCTTGCAAATCTATTCAAAGAAATCCAAAACAATTTAAAACACCAGGAGCATGTAGAATAACCAATCCGCAATGGTGGACAATTGCAATTGCAAGAGAGTTGCTTTCCATGGAAAACTGAAACGAAACAACCCAAAACAATTGAAAACCCCAGGAACATGTACAATAACCCAGCCGAAATTGTGCACAATTGCAATTGCAAGAGATTAGCCTCCGTGGAAAACGGAAGCAGTCCCTTTCAAACAGCAACCCTGATCGGATATTTCCAAATGTAATTCCTGATCTGGTAAAAATTTCCTTTTACCATATAACCTTATTCAGAATTAATAAAGGGTATAATAGTCCATTTGTTATCCAAATTTTTAAAAAAGAACTTTATGAAACAAAATACTTTTTTGATAAGGACTAACCCCTAATCATATTCCTAAAATAGGACGTATCCCTAATTTTTGCATTTTTAAAATATGAAAAATTTGAAATTAGAACCGTTCAGAACAGTTTGGTTCATGATTTAGATCAAAATTGAATCAAATCGAATTGGAAACACCCCCAACACCTACGAGCAATCCGGCAAGAACGAGAGCAAGAATTTCCACATACGTCCCATTCCATTGTCTTAGCGAAGCTTTCAACGTACTCCCGCATGCCGGAAAGTTTTTCTAGCACGGTTTGTTCAACCAAAAGCTCCTCCCTCCACAAGGAACTTCTTATGTTTACCACAAAGATTCCCAAAATGAGCCTCACACTGTAGATATATAATTTGAAATCCTCAATGGGATCTAGGTATTATCAATATCTGCACCATCATATTGAGTTCCTCAATGCAAAATATTGATGATACAATGGTAATTAGATTGTGTCTGACACTTCAAAGTAGGAACTGAGATCAAGTGATATTAATAAATAAGGCCTTAATTTTGTGTTCAAAAGGTCGCTACTTCGAGATGGTAATGGTGCTGGTCAAAATTACTTTTGCTTCTAAACTTGTTCTTGATTTCTTTATAAAGTATAGATGAAATTATTTAAAAAGGATTAAAAAAATTGGTGAAGAATATAAAATTTATTCATTAATGGAAGGTAGATGTGCTTTTTTATTTAATCAGTGAACGGCATACATGCAAAAATTTATGATAATAGTACATAATTTCCCACTTTTCAAAAGTACTATTTCTTTCACGTTTTCTTTTTCTAAATATGGGACTAATGCCCGTGTCAAAAAAAACCGCGTTTCGTTCGTTTTACTTACTTAACTTTGGATTTTGGTGGTCGACAATATCACCTCTTCCTGAGTTGGATCACAATCTTGATTTTGTTTGATGAGGTCGAAAGAATTGAATTCCTTTCTGCCCGTCCTAAACGATATCTTTTCAACTTGGCACGATTTTAATTCCTATTTTCTTTAGGCTGTTCTCACTCTCGCACTATTAATTGGAATAAACAATTACAACTGAACTAATAATACCGGTCCTTCCTAAGCGAGGAGTTACGCCAATGCGACCTCTACTTTTAAGAAGTACTAATTTTTCACGTTTTCTTTTTCTAAAAAATTAGGCAAAGTGCACATAAAATTCCTTTTTGTGTCTCAATTTATGAAATTAATTCATCAAAATATAATAAATAAAACTACACATGCATAACGTGTTCCACAAATTCTAGTTATCATTAAGGAAAGACAGCAGCAACTTAGGTAGATAAGTTTTGGATCACGGCATTAGAACGGAATTACAGACAGGGATCAGGTGATGAGTTTCAGCAAAATCAAATATCAAGTTTATCCCCTGTTGAGCATTTATAAAACATAAAATTTGCACAAGAATTTAAGAAAAATCATATAAGACAGAATTCATAGTTTCAAGTATTGTATTGGCGATTACATATCGTACCGATCAATACATATTGTGATTTTAAATTTTTGATACCAATAATTACTGATGTGCCAACTGATACTGATGGATATCGATCGATACACGATCATATTTCTGATATCGAAGCGTCTTCTGATACTGCGATTTAAATCCCTGTTACAGATTCATTAGGACAATTGTGATTACATGTAACCGTGGAGATAAAAGTCGAGTTGCTTCTTCTGTCGGATACTTGACAAACTTTTGTTTAACTCCTGTTTAAAAAATATTTCTATTATTTATTTGTTTATAGTTAAATGTTTTTTTATTAAATAATTGCAAATGTTAGATCAACTTTCTTTTTTATATGGATAACAAGTTCAAGGAGTTTTATATAATGAATAAATTCGATCACAAAAATACATCGAAACTGATCGATGACACAGCAGCGCATTGCCCTAGTGGGCACAGTACGCACCCTCTTATGTGGATTTGTAGCATCATATATTTAAAAAATTCACATTAATTGATCTTAATTATGTGAATTATTGCACTATTAATACCAGACACGAATACAAATAAAAGAAAAGGCAACTAAGGCCTAGTTTGTAATAAAATATAAGCATTTGATTTTTATTTTTATTTTTATTTTTTGTCTTTTTTGTCTTTTTTTATTTTTTCATCTTTTACTAAAAACAATATTTACAATATTTTCTCGGTTCTCCACGATGTGAGAAACTGAAAAGGTAATATTTTAGAAAAAAAAATTAAAATTCACTAAAGACAAAAGTATCCAAAATAATCTAGCTCATTAACTTATTTTTTTTTAATCAAAATCTGTTACTCTTTCAATTCATGTCAATGAGAAAATTTTAAAAAATAAAAAATTTTGATCAAGAATTTTAAAAAATACCACTAGAAATGAAAACACGCAAAATAAAATAAGCCAATAACTTATAATCTCAAACTAGGCCTAAGTTTGATGCTGAAATATCATTTGCTCTTCTCAATTTTCATTTTCTTGATGACAAAAAGTGCTAGCATGCATTGACAAAAAGGGAAACAAACTGTTTTCCTTGAAATTCTTCCAGGAATTACTCACAAGAGAATAATAATTCGATGCTCCTAAAGTTTCATGTGACAAGTCTACGTCGTGTTCCCATTCAATATAGTAACGATAAATTTTACGGTAGAGACATGATAACTCACCTTTGTTGGGTAGTTAGGAGACAAATGGTAGCTCACATCATGCATGCTGCGATTATTTATTTGTCGAAAGTACTACATGGCATTGCATACATAGTACTCCGGGAGTATTTAATAATTTTCCTTGGCATTGCATACATAGTACTCCGGGAGTATTTAATAATTTTCCTTACTCATAGAGAGCATGGGACGAGGGTTGGTACTGTGCTTAAAAGCAAAGTGTCGTGTTGTCCTTTTAAGCACAAATTTTTCCGAGCATGTTATATAATTGAATTCGTTTATTACGTAGAGTTCGTCGAATTTGTTATTTATATAAAAATTCAGATTGATTTGATACTTGTAGTTAAGTGATCGTATAATATTAATTTATAAATAAATGAATAAAAATTATAATTTTGGAAAAAATTGTTAAACAAATATTATGCGATCATTTAGTTACAACTATCGAAT
>JAULJZ010191076.1:0-14990 GCA_032270985.1 Heliamphora pulchella | reverse complement strand
TTTATTTATATTAAAGCTCTAATCCACACAATTAATTCATTACTTTGGTCGATAATTCGGTAAGAATTTTCGGGACTTCTACACTTTACTTGCACGTGAAAAAGCAATTGGAGAGGTTACTTACATGATACGGTTTACCACCCAATTCACTTGGATTTGAAGTCTGGAAATCAATAAATAATTTTAATACATTGATTAATATGTATTTTTTTAATATTTATTTAAAGTCACCTTAAATCAAATAAGTAAAAAATTTATTTCGTGAATCGTATAAGTAATTTTAAATCAAAATATAATAAGTCAAAAGACAAAATTTTACTTAAAGTTATTTTTATTTTTTAAAATAATTTTATATTTAATATGAATTTTATTTAATAAATTTTGACGAAAAAATTTTAAAAATATAATTTATATAAAAAAACAAATATATTTAAATTTTAGTATAAAATTAAATTATAACATACATCATATTATTGCTAAGCAACATGTCGACTAATAGCTTCTCCAACCATGTTCACCCCTTGGCGACGCTTTTCCAAACAAGGGAAAAAAGGGCTACATCACAAGGGGAAAAAAGTCCATCTATTAAAGTAAAAGAAAAATGATACTCCTAGGGTAACAACACACACGAGTCAGTAGATATTTCTATACATCATTAAGGGATGAACTATTCCTTGACTGATTGGACTAAAATTATTGAAATGATATTCCATGAAGGAAACGTCTCTCTCCCTTCCCATTATACCTATTGTACCCAAACAAGAAGGGGAATAACTCCCCTCCCCCAATAATCTCCACTTCCCCTTCACTCTTGACCTCTGTACCTAAACAGTGTAAAAGGTTTCATGAACATTTACAAGCCCAAATAATTTCATGTTTACTATAATCCTGACCATCACTTTCCAAACTGAAAACCAGAAGTTGTGAACTTGGTTGCAGAATTTAGTTGTGACTGATACATTAGGTTGCCAAAAAGTGAAATTTGAACTCCTAAAGAGTAGATAAATGGGTTTTTATTCTGTTCACCCGTATCCTCTACTGTTAAGCCATACAAAAAATACAATAAATTCGGATTTTCAATAGGAACACCCTCAACTTCCTAAGTCCACTAAGAATTTTTAGTAGAATCACTCCCTAACCTCAATCACGTGCGTTATTGTGTATATTTAAAGTATTATATATAATAAATACCTGCTGCTCATTACGCCGTGGAGAAGGTGGTGGTGAAGAAAAATAAATCGGGAGAGCTCCTCATTTTTTATTCCCACTAATATTGGTTATGAATAAAAAAAAATGACAACTTAGTAGTAAATAATAATAAATTATTCCAATAAAAAGTCAATTCATATATGTTTAATCAAGCCAACTAAAGCTAATGTCACAGATTGAGTATAAAAAAAGTTATACTTATTTTAACAAATTCAGTTTAGATTTTCCGAGTCAAAGAAGGAATGAACAAAAACTATATATGTTTCAATTAATGTTAAAAAAATTACCATATTTCCTAACTAATCCAAATCATGTTCTCTGGCAAATTAGACTCATCCATTTGGCCGTATTGTTAACGTTTAGCAAATTTGTGGAATGACAATATCTTAGGAAGTGGTAATGATGTGCTTCATTTGGCTTTAAGAATAACTGATGTCAAAAAACACCCAAGTAAATAAGCCCTATGACTCATAATGAACATTGCAATAATCCAACATTACTTTTATGTCTAAAGACACAACAAAAATTAACCACAATAAAAATAATAGATTAAATTCAACAATTTCAATACTAAGTAAATAATCTCTATGACTCATCATGAACATTGCAATAATCTAATGCCACTCCAAAGCATAAAAGCACTTCCAACAAAATTTAACCACTCATCGTAAACATTGAGATGCTGAACTGGCCATGAAATAAATCACTATGCTTTAAAACCAACATCATGAACATGCCATGAAATAAATCACAATTTTTTAAAGCTACCATAATGAACAGACCATGAAATAAAGAAAAAAATATGGATAACTGAGTGCTATGTCCATAGCTCCATGCCTAAATCATACTTGTTAGGAAAATAGAAGTTTGACGTGACTGTGTGCATACAGTGGTCTGTGGCCCGTTTGGGATAATTACTTATTTGGTTAACAACTAAAATATAAAACTTACCACTGTTAGTGTTCAAGCCAACAAAAAAAAAAAAAAAGAAAAGAACTCAAGCTAAATATAACTTGCCAATACTATAGTGAATATTACCCATAAACACGCACCAATTAAACAAAACCCAAAATTGATCTCACACATTACAATGGTGAAAAAAAATTTAATGACCCTCTACTACTCTGTTATTTTCAAAATCAATGAGACAATAAGTATTTAATGACTCTCTCTTCAAACACCGTCTAAGCAAGCAAAAATTGAATCTAATAAGTATTTAATATAAAAACAATCTGCAAGTAATTGAGCAAGCTAAAAACACGTATTTAAAATATACATTTAGGGGGGAAGAATCACCGGATATGCAAAATATACATTTAAGCTATGGAATGCTCTTACTGCTGAATACCTTCCTCCTCCTGTATTGGGTTTTAAGCTCCCGCTTCAATCTCCTACTATCACTAATAGTTTTTATTTTGTCTTGAAAAAATCAAAGTTGTCAACAAAATGTGAATATCTCTCATTGTCTTGCCAAAGGGCACAAAATATCCAGCTTTTAATCAAATGAAAAGATTAATTTTGGAAATAATATTATGAACCCAATAATAAATTAAATTGAATTCAATAAATCATCAAACCTAAACGTGTCAAAAAGTGAAAAAAAAATGAAATTAAAAAAGATTAGGGTCTAAATCTTTTATCTAAAACTCATAAATTCAGATCGATTTAGACATTTATCTCTTTCCTTGTGGAGTACGAAAAACCTAGTCAAACAAAGAAAGAACATCTACTCCGTTGTTTGTGTTGTTACCTGAATGAATTACATGATTCACTGGCCTTTTGGCTTTTAAGGTCGAACATCAACCCACTTTGGCAGTAACAACGAGTCCAGAAAAAACCAATTTGCTGAAAATATCCATCTCTTCCTTCACAGTAACATTAATCTACTTTGGCCTTTTGCTTCACCATCCTTCTCTTCCTTCACAGTAATAAATATCAATTTGCTAAATAAGTTTTTTTAAAAGAATGTATAGAATACAATTTATACCCGCCACAATCCATTTTAGTAGAGAGATTCTGAGGCACATGTATTATTGAATATTTTTTAATAACCAATGCTAGATTTTCTCTTTTGGTGGTCAAAGGTGTTCGAAATCCTCCCAAAACTAGTTTGAAATGTGCTCTTACCGAAGCGAATCAAAGGTATAAAATCCCCCACACAACGATCCCCAATTTGTAAAAATTGTAAAAACCCCTCACAACGATGCCCTATTCGTCGTTCGGGTCAGAGGAGGCCGACAGTGGGCGAGCAAGAAGGGAAGAGGGTTTTTGCACGAGAGACAAAGAGATTGGAGATAAGAGAGAGACCGTGAGAGACAGAGAGACCGTAAGAGGTGTAATCGTGACTCGTGAGACAGAGAGAGCGTCTGAGAGGAGAGGACACCCACCTTTTATTGATGGAAAGAATTGTAACCGTTGGATTAAACAGACAAATGTCCCATCAATTTCTGCTAAAGTCTCATCAATTTTTGCTAAATTGTATAATAAATTAATTATATAAATTTTGATTTACAAATTTTATTTGCTATTTTTTATCCAAATTGAGTTGAAACAAATTCTTAAGATAATTGCATTTTTTTTTCTATTGAAAATATAAATAGATTTTATTTAGTTAGGTTTATTTGCTCCATCTGATCCCATTGTAAATACATAGTTTTTTCGACTACAATAATTGCGACCACTATTGTGCAGTTGTAAATATTTATTTTTTTATTTATTTGCGTCAAGATTTTTGCGTTGGTATCCTATCCATTGTAAATACATACTTTTTACGACAACGATAATTGTGATAACCACTGTGCCATTGTAAATATTTATATTTTTCACTTATTTGTGTCGGGGTTTTTTTGTTGTTGCAAACAACCACTTTTTGCGTCAGCATTGTAGCCAACGTAAAAAAACTCCGAGGCAAAAAGTTATTTTTTTAGTAGTGAATTTTCAAAATAGGATTTGATTAGACAGCGAAAAAATCAATGTAAATTACAATCCACACAAAACAAATAAAAAATAAAACAAGAACATTCAAAAAGAACACAAGAATATATGTGGTTCGACGGACTGCCTATTTCCACGAAACGAGAAGAAAGAATTAACTATTTACCAAATAAGAATTGCAATCACTCACTCTCTCTCTCTCTATACTCTCTCTGGCCACAACTTGAATTTCTTTGGTGTATTTAAGATATTTCGCATCGCTCTTGTGTCTTTAGGTTTTTGGTACTTAAACTCCCTTTATATAGATTTCAAAGGAATCCTAATTAAAATTCAACTCAATAAACTGGTTGCCTAAAAAATTATCAACATGATTCCCATGTGATTTAAAAAATCAATTATTATTCAGTTTCCTTATCCTTCAATACCATTGATTGAATAAGGATTTTCAAGTTCGATTCTCACAAACTTGATCTACAAGAATCAGATTCGAGTCAATCCCAACAATCTCCACCTTGCGTTGAATATCTCAGCCATCTTGAAGGATTTGATGGCCGCCTCGTCCTGCACCACTTTCACAGGTATGGATGCTCCACCTTCTCTGACCATCAAACGAGGCATAAAACTGGTTGCCAACGAAGCATATGTTTACATTAATGTAATGTTTTGAGGTTTATGCATTCATTGCACGTGTGCTATTTTTTTTAAATAATACAATTTTAGTTACTTTTCTTAGGTCCTGTTTGGGCTCAACGTTTAGAATTTTGTTCTTTTTTTTTTTGATCTTTTGACTCAATTTTATTACTTTTTTAAATCATCTCGATGAGATGAACCGAAAAAGTAAAAAATTTAGTCAAAAGATAAAACAAGTTCACTAAAGATGAAAATAAACAATATATATTTTGGCTTATTAGCTTATTTTTACTTGTTTTTATCTTTTCTGAACTATTTTTATATTTGGATCAAAAGTTTTTTCTTTTTTAGCTTATCTCGATGAGAGTAATCAAAAAATATAATCATTCGATTAAATAATAAAAATAATTCACTAAAAATGAAAATAAATAAAATTAAATAAATAAGTAATTATTCCAAACAGGGCCTTAATAGCAGTGAAATTATACCAACAGTGAAATTTCAATGATAGCTAGTGAAATTTTTTATTCATATCCACTATTCTTTCTTAAATTTTTATGCAATTACTTGAGGTGAAGAAATTACTGCCTTTTATCAGTTAATGCTTTAAATTAAACTGGCAATGAGAAACCTCAAGACATGAGCAATGTGATGATGGAATGTCAATCCATATTGGGGAGCTTTATTCTTTATCATGTAAATCATGTGAAAAGGTTGGGAAATATGTGTGTGCACTCTATTGTCAAGGGCTTGTTTAGGATAGTTTTTAAGTTATTTTTTTTGCAAAAAAATAGCTGGTTTAAAAGTTATCTTATTTGTTTTTTTTTTTTTAAACAAAAAGTTAACTAACTTTTTTTTCAATCTCTTAATTTAAAGAAAAAAGTCAATACATATTCCAAACACTCTAACTTTTTTTAAAAAAAAATTACTATAATACCTTTACTTAAAAAAGTTAACCCTATTCACAAAAAAAAAAAATCGTGCCAATATTCTAAATACTACAGCTTAAAAGCTAAAAGTAAAAACATCTTAAACATTTTTAAAAAAAGCAAAAAAATTATAAACTATTACAAAAGAATTATTCTAAACAATCTAACTTTTTTTATTCCTTTTTTTTTTCTTAAAAGTTAAACCTTTTAAAAGTCAAGCTAGACATTCCAAACAGGGACAAAGTAAGCATCAAGCATAAAGTGGGACTAAATAGACATCCCAAGGGAAAAATATTTTTCACCCTTACCATTGAACCACTGTTACCATCGCTAACACTACAATTTTACCACTAGCACCACCAATTTAGGGTCTGAGATTATCGAGGGTCTGGAAGTTCGGGTTCCTAAGGGTTTGGGGGTCCGGAGATCAGGGTCGGGGATCCCAGGGGATTAGGTGTTTGAGATCCCGAGGACCCGGCGGTTCGGGGGTTCAAGTTTCTAGGGGTTGGGGCGTTTGGAGTTCTGATGGTTCAAAGGTTCCGAGGTTCAGGGGTCCGAGTTCCATGGAGTTTTGGGATCCAAGGTCTCAGGGTCCCAAGAGTTCGTGGTCCAGGGGGTCTGAGAGTTTGGGGGTTTATGGTCCAAGGGTGTCGGGGGTCCGTGGTCCTGAAGTGCCAAGGGTTTGGGGTCTTTGGGTATTAGGGTCTAAGTGGTTTGGAGGTCCGAGATCCAGAAGTCTCAGGAATTTTAGATCTGAGTTCCTGGGGTTTCTAGGGCTGGGGTTCTAGGGTTTTCAGGGTTCAGGATTTTAGAGTCTCAAGGGTCTATGGTTCCAGGTGTAGGGACCCGGTCCCTTATTATTATCTAGTGTTAATGAAATCAAGTATGTTATGTTTGGTGTGAACTGTTAGATATGTAGATCATGCGTAAGAATTAAAATTTGAGCCTGTATATGTTTGCTAACAATGAATAGATGTTGGGTAATGCATGAAAACGTTGTTGAGTGATGTTTAACATATGTTTGGTTCAGTTTTGGCCTTTGCGGTTCGGGGTTCCTACCTAGTTTTGATCGCTCGAGCGGATAGGTAGTCGAGAAGACCGCTCGAGCAGTACGGAGTCCGCTCGAGCGGACAGTCGGCGTATAGCTTATAAGTTACGGGTTTTAACATTTTGCTCTCATTCTTTCCTCTCCTCTCTCTCTCTCTCTCTCTCTCTCTCTCTCTCTAGAACAGAAGTAAGAGCTAGGGTTTGGGTTTTGAGGGTTGTTTGGAGCTTCTTATCTTCTCTTGGTGAGAGACCTCACATCCATCTTAGTTGTTTATCTGTTGGAGGCTCGAGCTAGACGTTGGAGGTCCTCTTTTCGCCCTTTGGTTGGAAACTCTCATGGTTGGAGCTTGTTTGGGCATTTTTTCTTGTGGATCTAGCATTTTCAAGGTATGATCTATGACTATTCTTGAATATCTATATGATATGTGTTGTATCTTTGATTTTATGAACTTAAAAGCATAAAAATGATGTTTTCAAATCCCTAAGTTAGGGTTTGATGTTAATGAAGGTTAAATCTTGAATTTATGGATGATTTAACATGATTCTATCTTTACGTTATTGTTAAACATGGTTGGAGTTGAAAAATGATGAGCTAGGCTTTGAAGTTGAGCTTAAACCATGAAATTGGGGGTTTTGAGATTAAGGGATCCATATATTGAAATTGATGTGATTATTGGTTAAATTAAGTGCTGTGATAATATATTGTATTTACATTCCAAGAGTTTGTGTGGCATATGACTATGTTGGGTGTTAAAATTTAGAATTTTTAATGTAAAATCAAAAAACACACGTAGTGATATGGGTTTTGGTGAAAGGAACCGAATTGACGGTTGGACTCGTTTTGGTTGTTAATGAAATGAAATAATTGAACAAGCGAAGTACCGTGTGATGAAATTGAATAATTAAGTTTGGGCACGAGTTGCTCATCGATGAAAGACCAAAAACTTACGCAATGTAAGGTAGGCCTTTCCTTCGGGTTATTCCCATTAAAAGTGTGCTCTTGAGCTGCCCACCCATCGATGTTTCTGAGAAAAATAAAAAATGTGTGCTCTCCGCGTCGGGCTATAGAATGGGTATTTATCCCTCGGATCCCGCATGGCCCGATGGCGATAAATATGCTCGAGTCTATAGGCGCTGTTCGGCTTGGTACTTGATTGAACTAATGAATAAATTAGGTTGGTAAAATCTTAATTGAATGAATGGACAAAATGATTGGATACGAAAATGCGTTGAGTTGAATAAAATGATAAGAGGTTGGGTATAATGGTTAATTTGACTTTAACTATGGAGTATCGAACGGTAACTCTTTCGTTGAAAACTTGGTTATGTGCTAGGAATTTGATTTGGGACTCATGATGTTGGCTTTGAATAAACTTATGTGTGCATTCCGCATAACCATCTTCACATGTCACGCCCCAAAACCCGGGTCATGTAAAAAGCCCACTGAACAACCATTTTAGGATACCATGATCTACCAAAATCGCTCGAACTCAAACGAGTCGAAGATCGAAACGAAAACGAGATTTTATTCGTAAAACATTTAACAAAATATGCCATTTTGAATCAAAAAGGGGTACCCCCAAGCTTTACCAACCAAAACTTCCTTTCGGAACAAAACCCAACTTTTAATCGCAGTTGCTGTCTGCTCAAGCACACAGAGCACCGCTTAAGTGGTGAGATGCCCGAAAGATTTTCAAGCCAAAAATCAAAAACTCTTCCCAAGTCTCAAAAACACACCTAAAAACCTTTTCTTTGAGCAAGAATTTAAATAACCAAACAAAGTGTTTAACTCAAACCAAAACCACAACCAACCCATAGTTTCTCTCTCAAAAACATATATCATGTATACATCGGCGCCACGACAATAAAAATTTCATTACACATGCCTTCAAATCTAAAACATGTTACATCAAAACATGATCTATATACAAACGGTATAAGCTACCCAACAAGGACGAAACAAAAGGGTCTTGCCATCAACCACCTCCGGATGCCACAGGATCAATCTACCTGACCACGTTCACCTAAAAAAGGTTTTCAAATCCCAAAACATGAACCGAAGCCCAATAGAAAACAGACTAGCATGAAATAAAAGCGAAGCATGCTAACAGAATAATATGAATATCCCGACTCACACGAGCCTCAAAAACTGGTTTTAAGTCTCAGAACCACAAGTTTTCACACAAACTCCATAACGCTCGACAGTTTATGAAAACATAAGCAAAACATCCTCTTTATCGATTTTACACAGCCCACGATGATTCACACGCAATTCATGCATCCTCATGGGCTTTCACCGTAGGATCAAAATCTGCCCCTCATTATGCAAATCTTCACGGGCTTTCACCGCAAGACGAATAATCACCCCTCATTATGCATGTATCGATCGAGTCTGCACTCACATAACCATGTACAAACATCACATTCATATAACGTCATCCAACTAACCATGGAGACCAACCAATGTTAAAACAAGATTCAACCCCAAGGGTTAGCTCTATACCTCTAAGATTAGGTTTTCACACACATTGCATAAATCCTTCTATTTTTTGAAACCCCTCTTTTCAAAAACAACACGAGCGCACACGTGTACCAACATCGTAATAAACCATAAAAGCGCAAAACATGTTTTTGTTTTTGCCCAACAAACATGGTTTAAACACAAAGTTCAACCATTCATGCATTTTAAAATGGTAAAAACGCATAAAATTTAACGTAGCACCCCTTTAAGACATGAGAGTTTAAGATCCTACCTTATAGAGTTATAAACTCGAAGCTTTACCAACCGGCGAAAAATCAAATTCGTCGAAACATGATTCCGTTCGGATGTATGTGAAGCGCACGGCGAGTACATCAAGGATTTACCCTCCAATCACCAAAATTCGAGCCGAACACACCCAAAACCTAGAGAGAAGGCAGAGCTTTTGTGTAGAGATAGAAGAGAAACTTGTAAAAGAAGTTTGGTTCAAAACCTAAAGCATGGGCTGCTACATAAATATCTCACGCTCGGCTGTCTGCTCGAGCGAACAGGAATCCGCTTGAGCGGTCCCCCACCGACCTAACTCTCTATTACAGGCCCGTTCGACCGAATAGACCACCGCTCGAGCAGCTAGCGCTGGCTGAAAACATAAACGAAAGAAGCAAAATCAAACCCCCGCATGCATAGTACATATATAAACATGCTGTTCTATAACGATTAAAGCAATAATCAATAAATCGAATAAAAATTAAAAAAATAAAATGGAACCGGATCTCACAACTCTTTCCCCTTAAAGGAATTTTGTCCTCGAAATTCTACACTGAATCTCAAGCCAAACACCACCCCATCAACCCTCAACAACCTCTGATACAAACCCAGTAACACTGCACAACAGCAAAAATACCATAGCAACTGAAACCCCAAGACTGTCGTCACACAACGTAAACACGTCTTTGAAGAATAGACCGCCATATAGACTGCCCTCGCGTGCAAAGTCCCACTGACACTACTGTCATTCATAAAACATCGGATCAAGATCCAACTCACACTGCCAAAACCTCGAAACATAACTCTCATCGAACACAATCCAATCCTGTGATAAACCTATAATACGAAACCAATCCACCATGAAACTTGGTCCCAAATACTCTCTACTTCAGGACCTTGAGATTACCACCCTCGTTCTCACTGCCACACACTGGCTCAATCGCACCTCACAATGCCCACCATAGACTATCTTCGCGAGTCCAAATACATGACGTCGAACCCCGACACCGGTCACATGAAGTCACATGTTCCACATACAAATCTTACTCATGTTCTGACGAGCAACTGATGACCGCCCACTTTGATACCACATTGCTATCTTGCTGATGCTAACACGCCGTTACTAAGGCTGACAAGACACTCATCCACGAGTAACAACACAAAAACTCGATTCCAAAAAAAATGCATTCAATTCACCTAGAATACCAAAGAACGCACTTCATCTAAACTTTCATCCTCTATTCAATCTTCCATCACAAATCACAATTCTCACCCTAAAGAAACACTAGGTGTCACACCATTGTCCATGACAAGATTCCACACAATCGACAACTAATCTGGCATCACAGCCAAAAAATCAACATGGTTACCTAACCCCAACGAATCACTTAGACCAGATACTCCACGCAAACAGAACATCTCATAGGTAACCACTAACCTACGCAAACCCAATCATATCTCCCGTGCAACAGCACATCACTACACAACTCAACATCTCGCCATCAAATCACTGATTCTAAGTCTACAGATCAACCTTAAATCAAACATGATTACCGTCATCTGACATCAACCCCAAACTCATAACACATACATCGATCATTTGAATCCACAATAGTAGAATACTCAAACCCAATATTTATCCATCAAATAACCAACCAAGACTTGCCTATTACACTTAGCAATTTCTTTTTATACAGAACTCATCACGGCCCTACCGTTCCAAACCAAACAATCACGTCAGTCCCAACAGGCCATACCAACCAAGGCTTCTCAAACATCGAATCCTTCCTGACTCATATCTTACCATATTCTCGGGATCACCATCCAAACAAACGGTTACACCAAAACATAATACTTACCACAATCGATGACCACTCCTCGACTCTAAAAACTCTAAGTAGTTCAAAGCCCCAAATAGATCACAAATCCAAACTCACAAAAGCCTACCAGAAACTCATCATGTGAATATCCCAACCGCACGATTCCAACGAAGTTTCCACTCTGCCAAGAGCTAGAGGTACAACCATACCCACACAACCTAGAATAAGCTACACACAATAGTTAACGATTCTCAATTGATCAATGCAGAAAAAGACTCCATGTCTCCACACTAACTCCCTCATTAACAAGGACAAACATTCTTGATCTACCAACCTGATCTCACATGGAACACAACCCCACACACTTACACTCATACGATAGAGCAAATAAACTTTACCTAGAAAACTCACGAGGAACTCAGTCCTTCAATCACCCGATCCTGGTAGTACCCATTCCCTAGGCACAAACTCGCTGATCACAACATAGATACTAATCCACGGAGACTCCCATGATCTCCTTAAAATAATTGGACCAAGAATCAACCAACGATCCCGATAGTTACACCAAACCAAGGTGGAACAGTCGACACACCCCAACTGTTCGCAAGACGACCGTATCTTCTTCCTGAGAAATAAACGGCCAACCAGAAACCATGACCCAACCTCAACGTACTCCCAGTACTCATCAACACTAGGCTCCCAAGGAACTCTGTAAATCTTACCTTGACGCTACATCGACCATAGTCACACAACTGTTGTCGACCCCGATCACGATACTTAAATCATCTGTTACACTAAGCTCTCAACTCTCAGACCTCATTCGCACACATATGAACACCATTAATCCTCATACCTCGTACAATACATCCCATAGGACTACAAGCTAGTCACTAGTCATACACGGAGACACAACGTCAACATTTCTATCATGCCAAGACCTCACTTCATAAGGTTACGCTTCACTAATCTAACTCCCACTAGGCAAACAACAGCCATATCACGGCTTTGAGCCCACTGTCTAGGCAACTCACATAGAAAGCCCATGGCACCAAATAAAGGAAACCCAATCCTGAGACCTTTCATGTAGAGTTACTAATAACTTCCACGACCATATAGATGCCTCCCACACTTCTGCTCTCCGAGCACACATCAATCACAGACATCTTAACCCAGGGTTTCTCGCCTATCGTCCCAGATCACCCAAACCTCACAGTACACTGCTGAACCTTATTACTTCACACTTCGTTCCCATGGAAAAATAACATACACACCTCTGAACCTAAGATCAAACACAAACAACCTCCAGACATATCACACTCAAGATATACCATCTCAGCACTAAGCCAACCACACTATCGAACCCTTCTACGATCCTCTCAAACCTCATGCACCTTGCACGGTTCCAAAACACGATCTCCTAATCACTAGGATAATGACCAAACCACAGACCTGCATTCTCGTAGGAATCTCACAGAACTGATACTCGTCGCATGTCAAAACTGTAACTTGAACCCTTACACATTACAACACCGTCGTGACCTATACTCATCCCAGCATATCTGTAACTCATACTCGTCCCCATATCATTGAGCTTATTCGCTCGTAACTCAATTTTCAAACCTCAATAAGGTATACAACTTCAAATTCATCAGACACTATTCTGACTACTAAGAACACCCTGCTAGCAAGGGATATTCCTAGAACCACTTACGTTCTGCCATCTCAACATACGCCCAGCCAAGGATTACCACACTCCCATCCACTATGTTTCCATCTATATCCCATTCCGAGTACACAGCTTATGACATAGCATGGTTCACGACATACTTAATCCGTCACATGACCAAAACCATGTACACCAAACCCTAATCGAAAGGGATTACCACTATTCACAAATCTAATTATAACAACTAATTTTTCAGGGTCTCCAATACCTCATCTGTGAAACTCTGGCCCATTTTATTTTGGAAATACTTTAAGTATTGATGGAGTTTGAGTTAACCGTTGACCTTGGTGTGATAAGTTTTGTTTCTTCATAGTAGAACAGCAAGTGTATAAGAGTTTCACGCTCTTTTGGGTTTGCTAGAGGCGTGTTTGACTTGGTTTAAGGCTTAAAAACCAGTTTGACGCAGAAAAACACACTGCCCAGTAGTTTAGTCGATTCGAGGGTTTGGCCCAGTCGACTGGACCAATAATTTTGAGTTCGATCGACTAGACATGGGGGTTCGGTCAACTGGACAGAAGGTTTTTGGCATTTTCTATAAATATCAGGCGTAGGAGATATTTTGAGATATTTTCATTTCCAGATCTGGTTTCTCTCTCCCGAAACCTCTGCCTTCTCTTTAGATTCTAATGGGCTTAGGGCTCAGTTTTTCAGCAAACTAACAGCGGATCCTTGATGTTGGTGCCAGGGGCTTCGCATATATCCGAACAGAATTCTGTTTCATCGAGGTTCAGTTTTTGAGACTTCGAGTTTTGACTTGTCGAGGTAGAATTCTAGACCCTACTACTGTATAAGGGTGTTATATGTAATTATATGTGTTTTTACCGGGTAAAAAATACATAAAATGTCATATTTATGTTTAAACCTTGGTTTTTCGTTAAAAAGTATATTTTTCGTTTTTCTTGATTTATTACATCATATGACTTGTGGATGTTGGGTCTTTAAAGGGTGTTCTTGAAAACGGTGAAAATAGTGATTTTGTGAAAAATCTCGACAAATCATGTTTTGGAGGTTTGGAGCTAACCCTTAGGGTTGAGGCTCAATTTTGAAACATTTTGTTAAAAATAGAAAAAAATATTTTGAAATTTTTTTATTTGATCTCCATGTTGATTGATGGATTTATATACATACTTCATGTATTTTGTGAAAATATTTTTGTAGTTAAGTTATGGGACGATTTTGAAATGATTCTCTAGATGTACCGGGATAGCGGGTATTTGACATAAGTTACCCTCGGTGAAAATTTAAAAATGTGCGCAGAGAAGGTACCTTTGTTCTTCGGGGTAATTCCCGTAAAGAAGGTGATAGGTGCTTTTATCCTTCAGTTTTAGTTTGTAAAGTCAGTTCTTACGTTGTGGTGGCTCCGTATAAAACTTGCATTTACCTAACCGATCCTACGATGTGTAGAGAATGGATAAATGGGCAGGAGTCTATAGTTGTTATCTATGTCCCCTTGTGACGGAGTCAGTACATAGGAATCATTTACCTTTTCTCCTCGGTAGTGTGGCCCGAGTGAAGCATACAGTTTTATTACTGATTATATTGTTTTACTCGGCTGTGTGTGTTTCGAGTGAAAAATATCTTTTCTCTTTCCTCGGTGTGTGATTCAGGTGGAAAATAACGTTTTGGTTACTATTTTTCTTTAACTGTGAAAACGTTATTTGTATTGTTGATATACATGATTTTGATGATAAAAATGTAGAATTTTATGAATTAAAACCGTTTTGAGGCTCGCGTTAGCCTGATGGAAAAACTTATAATTTTGGGTTGAAAAAATCTTTTTAGCTCATGTGGTTGAGCCTGTATGCTTATAATTACATAACCTACTTTACAGCTTTATAGTCTGTTCCTATTGGACTTTGGCTTACGGTGTGAAATTTTACTGTAAAATCTTTTTCAGGTAAGCGTGGTCCTGTAGGTTGACCCGGTGGTGCCCGGAGGTGGCTGATGAC
>JAULJZ010191075.1:0-45275 GCA_032270985.1 Heliamphora pulchella | reverse complement strand
GCCATTAGGCAACTTTACATTCAGCGTATTCGCCAGCTTGACCAGCAAATTGATTGCGCGGTCACGCTTCTTTTCGTCTTCGTCAAACGCCTTCAGTTTGAGAAATAGAACGCGGTTTTTGCCGTAACCTTCACCGACAACGCGAGTTTTCAGTTGAATGGTGCGTTCGCCCTGATACTCATTGATCTTTACCTCCTCTTGCATGGTTTGATAGTAGCCGTCTGGCAGGGGTTCAAAGTCGTTTTCTTTGACTACGCCGGTTGCGTCTTCGCCTGTGCTGGTTTTCCAAAATGACATAATTAATTTCCTTTATCCGTGATTGTGAAATTCGCCATGCAATTCAATTCTTTTATTTTGAACCCATGTTTTCGCGTCTTCCATTTTTGAGAAGTGACCTTTATATGAATGGCCCTTAAATCTTATTTGACCTATCCATCTTTTATTGCGCTTACAAAAATGAACACCTTTAACGCCGCATACATTATTTGATTGCGCATTGATATTCATGTGATTCTGAGATGTTGATGCGATCCGCAAATTCGACGGCCTGTTATCAGTGCGATTTAGATTTTCATGATCTATTTCAACGCCATATGGAATTTCCCCTTTAGTCATTCGATAAACTATTCTGTGCGCGCGAAACCCGGAGCCATTTATGCTAACTTGCAAATAACCTCTTGTATCCAAAGTCAATACAGACTTTCCTGGCATCTTTGAATTCCAGGCTAATTGAGCGATATCATTTACAAAATGATGCAATGGCCGTTTTCTCCAAACTAGAATTCCGTCTATTGGTAGCTCAAAGCACTCACTCAGATACTCGATTGATGGCAACGGTTTTGTATTGCGCATGGTCAGCTCCACGTAGGTCAGCTTAGAGGTGTGCGGCAAGGCTTGCTGAAGGCCCTTTCCCCCGCTAAAGGTAGCCGCACATCTCTATTATACTATGCTGATTTTTGCGTAGAGTAATACGGAATATACAAAAGCAAAGGATTTTCACCTTCGGCAATCGGAATGCTTGGCTCAAGCTTGAACCGATTTTTAGCAAGCACATAACCCTTGCGCCCATCGCTGGAAGTAATCAAAACTCGATCACTAGTTGTTACGATTTTTCCAAATTTGGTTGTCACGCCTTTTTTGTCCGTCACCGCGCCAGAAATAATTTCCTCCTGGCGAATATAAATTACGGCATCCGAAGGGTTCACATAAATGGAAACGGAATCCGCGTCCAAATCCAAAGAATAAACAGTGTATTCCGAGGATGCGTCAGGGCTATTCTTGACCTTCTTTGTTCCGGTATGGGCCAAGAAAATTACTGCAATCCCCCGCAATCGCAAATGCTCGCAAGCATCTGTAACCTTTGCGTGCATTTCCTTAATGACCTTGCTGCCTTTGCCAAATCCACCGGCAGCTTCTGCAACGTTATTCACGCCATACGCCTCGCAGACCTCATGCTCAAACATGGTATGCAAGCTGGTAATGGAATCAATAACGACGGTCTTGAAATCATGCTTTTGGTTAATCAACGAGCGCAGTTGATCCAACAAAGTATCAAGCGTCGAAACAACCATCTCGCCTTTTTCTGCTCGCGCCCGTGGCAACTTAGGGAACAGCATAGGCTTGACATCATCTGCCCATGTATCAAAAACCGAACTGCCGTTTTCTGCCATGATAAAAACTGGATTGGGGAACAAAGCGCCCAATGTTGTTTTACCTACGCCAGGAGTACCGACAATAGTTAGCAATGGTGGTTGCGTCAGCGGCTTGGTTAATAGCGTCAAATCCATTATGATTCCTCTTTGATCTTGACAGACGGCTTAGCCGCCTTAGTAGTAACCACACTTGCCAAAAATTTACGCTGAGCAGGCGTTCCGTGGGACATGATTGCGGACATATCTTTAAGGCGCGGGGTGTAGCTATACGCACGATTGATTGGCATCCATTCTTCCCAACTTGCATTGAGAATTGCCTTATCCAACGTCACATTTTCCTTTGTAGAAATAACGATTTTCTTACCCTCAAAATCGTATGTGGCCTCGCCCACTTTAGAATGGCATGTTGCTTTGATAATTTGTTCGATCAAATGGGATTCGGCCTTTTCGAGAGTGGCGATATCGAGGCGGATCTCGGTTAGTCTTTGCAAATAATTAGTTCTCATTGACAACCTCCAAATTACTTGCCCGAAGAAACCCGATATCAATGTATTCATCATCGATAAAAAATACACTTTCAGCATCATCAAGTTCGTCATTTAAACGCATTGCTTTAACTTCTCTTCCTCTAATCATAAAAAAAGCATCAGTTGGGAGTTTCCTTGCGTCATCTTTCGATAAGTCAAGTTCTTTCTGTGTTCCATTGCGCATAATTCAATCCTTTGTATGATTGCGTCCTGCTGATTCAGAACGTGATTGAACTTTAAACATCGCATGTAAAGAAATCCAATTGAAAATATCTATCGAGACGATAGTTAAATTTAATTAGAAAAATTTAGATTGATGGTGCAATATGCATCTACACCATCTCGGAGAACATTATGAAAATCCCCCGCACCATGAATGAAGCATTCGGCCCCTACGCCGAACTGTACGTAAAGCCTGATCCTTTTTATCAACGTTTGGCTAAATATATTTGGAGTTTGTTCAAATGAAATCAAAACAAGTACGGGCCGTGGTGTATAGCGGCAAGGTTGGCGCAAAGATGACGCCGGCCAAGCGCGGGATGCCAAGCCGTGCAAAAGGCAATTACCCAATGACATGCACAAATGGTCCGATGGATGGACATATCTTATACATTTCGACTAACGAGACTTTGACCTTTACATATATGGGTGAAAAGGGCCGTTATGTCCAAGGTCTTTGGGAGGCTGTATGAAAGAAAATATCAAAGAATCCCTGCAATTCATTTTGCAACATCCGGCCATTGGTTCGCCATTAGTGCAGCATGCTCAGAATTTGGCTCGGCATATCACTTTGGAGCATTATTCTCTCGAGCCGCAAGTAACGGATGAGCGTGCCGCGTTCGAGGGGTGGTGCATTCGTAAAGGTTACAGCACGAACAAGTGGCACGGTGACGAGTCGAGCTATGTTGATGGCTATACCCTGTGCGGATGGGAAGGTTGGAGCGCCCGCGCCCTTCTCTCAGCACCGCCAGCTGCAGAGACGCCGTTTCGTTGCTTCCACTGTGATGAGACGTTTTCAGATCGTGAGTCGGCAGCGCTGCATTTCGGCACTTCGGAAGTGCAGAACCCGGCATGCCTGATTGACATCGCGGAGTATCGCGCCATGGAGCAACGCATGCTTTCCTACAATCAGGAAGATGCCGAGATTCATCGTGAAATGGCGAGCCTGCAAAGCAGCCACACGCAAGCATTGAAGCGCGAAGAAGAGATCGGCTATGCGCGTGGCCTTCGTGATGCTGCCAAATATCCTGATGAGGTGGCAGCAGCGATCCAAGAGGCGAAGCCGGTAGCGGCTGGTGACTGGAGATTGGTCCCCTACCATCCTACGGATGCAATGGTGGATGCGATGGTGAAAGCGTTGCGAGAACGCGGCATAGAACATGTCGATTGCGTCGACACTGCGCATGCGTACCGCGCCATGCTCGCCGCCGCACCGCAGGAACAAGCGCCAGCAGATAAGGATGCGCTGACCAAAGCCGCAGGAGAATGCGAGATTGCGGTGCGCACCAGCGATCAATCTCTGACGCTGACGTTTTCATCTTGTCGAGCTGCCAGCGCGTTCGAGAAAGCAATCCGCGCAACGCCGCCGACATGGGCGCAATCCCAACCGCAGCAGGTAGCAGAGAAAGGCGGCGAATAATGGCTACCGGCATGAAAGAACTGAAGCCATGCCCGTTTTGCGGTGACGATGGCGACAAGGGGAATATGGAAGTAACACAGATGCAAACGGGAAATAAGTTTACTCGCGTTACTTGCCGTAGCTGCAGTGCTACCGCGCCTTTATCAAACTGGAACGAGCGGACCGATTATCCCGGATATGGAGAGGCGAGATATGCTGGATACAGAAATGAGCCGTATCACAGCGATGATATGCGCCTTGTCGCTGCATACAAAGAGGGACAAGAAGCCCGAGAGCGCACGATAAGACCGGCTACCCAACTTGAGCAGGCCAGCGCGCCGTCCGTAGTGACAATTCCAACCGAACTGCTGGAATCATCCGTGAATGGCAATGAGCAGCAACAGGGTAGAGCTCGAAACGAATTGCGCACCATTCTATCCGCTCGGCCACTTAACGCAGCCCCGGCAGCCGCACCACAGGGCTGGAAATTGGTGCCGGTTAAGTTGTCCAAAGAAATGAAAGCTACGCTCAAAGAATGCGCGCCAAAATGGAATTCGGAAAGCATATGGACAAACTTGCTCGCTGACGCCGCCATCGCAGCGCAAGAGGTGCAATCGTGAGCGCGCCGGTTACTGAATGGTTCGAAGGCGTCAATCCAGTTCACTCTGGCGACTATGAGCGGGATTGGGGCGGCGGTCGAATTTACCTTGATCGGTTCGATGGATATTACTGGTTCGGCTCGTTCCAGTGTTTGCCGTGGCGTGGCCTCGCCGACAAGCCAGTAACCCCACCAGAAAGTAAGCCATGACTGAATTAGACATTGAACGTGAGCGCCGGGAGTTTGCTGCGTGGTATGCCCCAATTTTCAGGGGCGGCGAGCCGGAAAATATGCCATTGCGCAAGAACGGAGAATATGTTGCTCCACAAGATCAGATTGCGTGGATGGCATGGCTTGCCGCCAAGCGCTCCATGCAGGGCAGCGCGGAGCCGGTATCTTTGCAAGATGCGCCTGAAAAAATCTATTTAGTCATCGAAGACGATAATGGAAATGAACCGTATCGATCTTTTGAATACGCACAGAAAGAAGCAAATATGAGCGACGGAATTATGTGGTGTACTGATCCACAAGGGCCGAATGATATCCCGTATGTTCGCGTCGATCTAGCCGCCCCTCCAGCGCCTGTATGTGCGGAGCCGGTGAGAACAAGTCTGCTCCCGATGGGCGAAAAGAACTCTGAATGGTATTTCTCGACTGATGATTTTTACGTTGACGTAGAGCGCGACAAAGACGGCAAATATTCGATTTTCTTTCGCGACAGAACGAAAGGATCGGAAGGCTGGCTTGACCAGGCAGAGCCGCCATCCGCAGATGCGAAGGACAGCGAGCGGCTGGATTTTATGCTGTTAGGTAAGCGCTACGTAGTTGGAAATATCGAAGGTGATCGCTACCACGTCAGGGAAATAGATCAATTCGGCGACAGCAAACGAATTCATACTGATTTGCAACAAACACCTCGCGCAGCCATCGACGCAGCTATCGCAGCTAAGGAGGCAAAGTGAAGCTCTCCAAAGTCCAGCGCGCCGAATTGAAATCCAAGTTTGGTGGACGATGCGCCTATTGCGGCTGCGAACTCAGCGAACGCTGGCATGCTGACCACCTGGAATCGGTGCAGCGGAATTGGGGCGAGTTTGCCAAGATTGTGCCGATGTTGAAGCCGGAGAATGATCGCCTAGATAACCTCATGCCATCGTGCGCGCCATGCAACATCAGTAAGCACTCTATGCCGCTTGAAGCATGGCGCAAATGGCTTGCTGGGCATGTGGATAGCCTCAACAGCTATCACCCGATCTACCGACTTGCGAAAGCCCACGGCCTTGTCCAAGAAACTGATAGGCCTGTCGTCTTCTATTTTGAAAAGAAGGAATCCCCATGAGCCACCAGTTACCGGAGTTGCCTGCATTCTATGGCTACGCGCGCCACTCATATCAGGATGTGGAGGTCTACACCGCCGACCAAATGCGCGCCTACGCCGAACTCGCCATTGCCAGCGTGAAGCCCAGCCCATTTACGGACACGGACAGCTTCAAGAATTTCCACCGCAATCTATGCAAGCGATTCGGATATGCACACGATGATGCGTATTGGTGGCGAGATCTTATGTCTCTGGAAGAGTGGATCGCTGCCAGCGTGAAGCGGGAGCCGCTAAGCGATAAGACGTTGACGGATTTATGGTTCGAGAACGACGGAACAATGGGCGGACCACACGGCTTTGGGCGGGCTATTGAGCAGGCCCACGGCATTTCCTTAAAGGAAACAAAATGAACTTCTCAAAACCAAGATCAATAGAAAATATTAATCTCATCTATCATCTTCTTACAAAAGAAAAAAGAGACGCATATGATTTAGCTGATGAAATGTGCTGTAGCAAACCTTTAATGACTCTTTATCTTTTGCATATGCGACACGAAGGGATGATTGAGGAAATTAAAATAGGAAGAAGATTAATATTTAGTGCCATCGCTGGAGCGAAACTACCCATAGTGCCATCCTCTCCAGAAAATGAAGAGGATCAAGTTGAAGCGCGGCGAGAAGCCAGAGACGCAAAAAAGAAGAAAATTAAATTGAGTCAGATTAAGCCTTGGCGTGATGAATTATTGTTTATACTATTTGGCACACCATCATCGAAAGAATAAATGTCTCTTTATCCCAATGCAATTGATTATATTGAGGCCGGTCTACGGCTATTCCCTTTATACCCACTAATTAATGGCAAATGTGGTTGTCCCGACCCAGATTGCACCGCAGGCGCAAAGCATCCTCTACGCTCTAATTGGCAACATCAAGTATTAGTTGATACGGCGGTTTTGACTGAAGTATGGCAATCTGTTTATACCTGCAATGGTCTTGGATGGGCGCTTGATGCGGACCATTTAGTAGTTGATGTTGACCCGCGCAACGGCGGCAAAGAATCGCTGGCATTACTTGAGGCTGATCTTGGCATTAGCTTTATTGAGGCATCCACCGCTATTGTCAAAACGGGAGGAGGAGGGCTACATTTCTATTTCAAGAAAACAACTGAAACGAATCTTGGTTGGAAATTAGATACAAAGTACAAAGGCATTGATATCAAGATGAATGGCGGATTCGTCGTCATCGCCGGTAGTGCTCACGTTTCAGGCAATGAGTACGATTGGTATAGTGCTGCCAAATCTGACTTGGAAAACCTTGCTCCGATTCCCGATGGCTTGGTCAAGATGCTGACCCGCACCTACACCGAGCATCGTGCGCGTGTGCAATCCGAAGGCATGGGCGACATTGACGAAATTGAAGACATGCTCAGTTTCATTTCTGCCGACATCACGTATGAGGATTGGGTAAAGATTGGCATGGCAATTCACCATGCGACATCGGGGGAAGGTTTTGCCATTTGGGATAAGTGGAGCCAACAAAGCCAGCTTTACAAGTCAGGTGAGTGCGAACGCAAGTGGCACGGCTTTGGCAAGAATACAGGCAACCCGGTCAGCATGGGGACGCTGGTCACGATTGCGCGCTCTGCCGGGTGGGAGCCGAAAAACGATACGTCTTTCCTGACCAAAGACGAACTCGACGCCATCAAAAAAAGTTGGGATTCAAAAAAAGAGGCAAGCATTTCTTTGCCCTCCATTGCCGACGACTCCGATATTGATTTATTCAAACCGCCAGGCTTGCTTGGCAAGATCAATGATTACGTTTATGAGTGCAGTGTTTTCCCAAATAAGAATTTGGCGTTGGCTTGCTCGCTGTCCGTTCTCACCAATGTTATCGGGCGCAAGTATTATTGGCCAGGCAGATTTTCCAACATTCAGCCTAATTTACTAGTGCTTTGTATTGCTGGTTCATCGGTCGGCAAAGATTCCGTTTTGGGTGCTGCACACAAATTGCTTTCAAGTGTCGGACTTGGCCCCGCGATTCATGGCCGTATCAAGTCGGACAAGGATTTGTTGGATGCGTTACAGCGTCATCAGTACGCCATGTATTTCAATGATGAATTTGGTTATTTCCTTCAGCGATTGAATAATGCCATGAAGAAAGGTAATGCCTCATATTTGGAAGGCATTATTGGCACGATCATGGAGGTTTTCACAAAGGGGGATAAGTCAGTGCTGTTGGATATCTCACGAAAATCTGAAATTAAAGAAACCTATGATGAAATTATCCGCAAGGCTGAACAGGCTGTCGAAGATGGAAATGGCAATGTTGGCGCTGCACAGGCAAGACTAACAAGGGCAAAATTTCTTGCTAATCTCTTTGCCGGGGGCTTGCCGAACCCTTTTCTTTCTATGTTCACCACTGCCACGCCACGCACCATGGAGCTAGCATTTAGCGGAGAATCTACCGAGAATGGCTTTTTAAGCCGCGCTATGACGTTCCATGAGTACGAGACGAACCCGAGGCCCAAGTTAGATTTTAAAGGCGCGCAAGATGTTCCAATGGCTTTAAAAATGGCTTTGACATCTATCAAATTTGATAGGGATGATTGCCCGTTTGGAAGAATTGATAGTTTCGAACAGGAAAGTGTTGCTATAAAAATAGATAGTGATGCGCAAGTATTCGTTGACCGATCGATTGATTATTTCTTTGAACTTGCCGAGACGCAAAAAGAATCTGGCCTCGAATCACTTCCTCGGCGTGCGCTGGACAGCATCATCAAGATTTGTATTGCCCTAGGCGCTCAAGATCGACGCCTGACCCTGCAAATGGCCCGCTACGCCGTTAAATTGGTGCGGATGGAGATTGATAAGAAGATTCGTCGTGTGAACTCAACGGAGAATATGATAAGCAGAGATACAACGATTAAGGCCGATGGCATTTCGGCCCGTATTATTGAAGTTTGCTCTACTATCAACGGCGAAACAGCAGCTGTCATTTTCAATCGGATCAGGTCAAGCAAGATCAATGCAGAATCAATGACAAGCATCATTGAACAAATGGTCGAGCGAGGCCAACTAGAAAAAATCAGTCAGAACAGGAAGTATCAGGGAATTGAAGTGTTCAAATATCGAAGTGTGGTATAGTTCATTCAGTCGCAAGTCATTGAATCTTACGAGGTTTTTTCTGTGTAAGATTGAATTTAATATGATTTAAGTGTTAAAAATCAATGACTTAGGCAATCTTAGTAAAGTTAGTAAAAAGCCCTTAAGCACGTTTTGAAAAGCGCCTTAAGGGCTTTTTCACGCCTATAGGGTTTGAGGAGAAGGAGAATATAAGTTATATATAGATATATAATTAAGATTATATCTTTAGGTGGTCTTACCATTGAACGCCGCTCTGGCATTGGGTTTGCTTGAAATCGTGTTGTTAGTGCGCAACAGTGGTTGATCTTAGAATCTTAGTAATAGTTTTTGTCTAATTGGTCGATAGTTACAAACAATTGGATTGGTAGATCAGCCAGGACTATTATTCAGTCATCGCAAAGCACTGCGCAACTAGATAGATGGAGATGGAAATGCAAATCCAATATGAAGTTAAACCAACACACATTTCTCTTATCCGCGCTGGCGACTCAGTTGAACACAATGGGAAGCTGTACACAGTTGGACGCAATGACATCAAAAATGGCTTCATGGGCATTACGATCTTTGGAGACAGCTATCGGGCTGGAACTATGCCAGTAAAGCTTGCGAATATTTTCAAGGCTGCCTAACCCTACCTTATAGATGGAGAGCAATATTATTGATTTTAACTATCACCACAATAGAAAAATGCAATTAGCAATTTGATTCAATGTTGATGTAATATTTGTGTGTTGGTAGTGCAGTTCACGCGGGTGTGAGAGCGAAAGCAGCTATAGTGCTTCGGCGGGGCGGTGCCGCACTTGAAACAGTAGCTCAGCGGAAGAGCGGCCTAATAAGTGGTTGGGTGACACAAACCGGAAACGGCTCAGCATTGGTTCGAATCCCTGACCAGCCGAAAGGCCGTTGCTCATGAAAGGCAAGATAACAATGCATATGCGCGGACTGGTGAATTTTACGGTGCTTCTATGTTGGTGAATGCGCAGGCTGATGCGATCATGATTGCTGTGAACATTAGTTTAATTGTCGGCGCCGAAGTAATAGACATTAATCTAGCATGTAAAAATGTATGCCGGGATCAGCGCCGGCCACCAACACAACATAACCAAGGAGAAACATGAAAACCACATTAAACTTGATAATTGCTGCAATTATTGTTTATTTCATGTTGATTGGTATTTCTCATGTTATCAATGCAGCAATTGATAGGCAAGTTGAAAAGAAGATGCAAATTGATAATCAAGCTGTCAAAGAGGCGCATGACAAGATTATGCAGAAATTTGATAGGTTGCTTAGTTTGCCGAATAGATAGTTCAATATTTTTATGCTTAAAGGAGCGGTATAATCATGATGGAACTTATTGGACCTGCCGGAATTAGTTGTTTAACATTTTTTATCGTTTCTCTTGCTTATGTCTTTATCAGAGAGTGATTTACAAAGAGCTATCATCACATGGGCATCCACCAAGGAACGCATATATCCGGAGCTTAAATGGCTTTTTCACCCGGCAAATGGTGGGCGACGTGATGCGCGAGAGGCAATGTCATTAAAGCAACAGGGTGTTCGTAAAGGGATTTGTGATTTGTATCTTGATGTTGCGCGAGGCGGATATTACGGTTGGCGATGTGAATTGAAAGTTGGCAGCGGAAAACCAAGTGTTGAACAAGTTGAATATTTGCAGTTTCTGAATGATCAGGGGTATTTCGCGGTTTGGTCTAATTCTTTTGATGAAGTTAAGTCAATGCTGATTGATTACCTGGACGGGAAGGTTTTAAAATGACAAAAGTTTATTGTAAAATCAATGGCGAGCTTGCTATTTTTGATGTTGATACAAATATTGTAAATATTGCAATTCAAGCTGTTAAGGATACGCTTGTTGTTAATAACCCTTCTGTTCTTGTTTGTTTGAAATAAAATGTCTGAAAATAAAAGGCCAAAAGGAAGACCAAGTAACTATAAAAAAGAGTATGCAGAACAAGCATACAAATTTTGTTTGCTTGGCGCAACAGATGCGAGACTTGGTGAATTTTTTGGCGTTTCAGAACAAACAATTAATGCATGGAAATATGCTCATCCAGAGTTTCTTGAGTCCCTAAAAAAAGGCAAAGAAGTTGCTGATGCGCAAGTTGCGCATGCGTTATTTCATCGTGCTACAGGATATAGTCATCCCGAAGTCGATGTGAAAATGTATGAAGGCCAAATTATTCAAACAGAGCTTGTTAAGCATTACCCGCCAGATACTGGGGCAGCAATGGCATGGCTGAAGAACCGGCAACCGGCACATTGGAGAGATAAGCAGGAAGTTGATCATTCATCAAGCGATGGCACAATGACACCAAAACCAGCGATTGCTGTAGATAAAGCACTAATTAAGGAATTAGCAAAGCAAATTAATGAATCTTGCTAATATTTCAAAAGATCAACTAGAAGCCGCGCGTATCGAAACGTTGCGGCTTTTATGTTTGGAAGATCATCTTTTCTTTTCGCGTTATTTCTTTAAAGTTCGTGAAGGAATTAAGTTTCGCGTCAATTGGCATCACAAAGCTGTATCTCAGGCATTGCAAGAGGTCATTGACGGGAAAATTAAACGACTCATTATTAATGTCCCGCCAGGATCATCGAAAACAGAATTGGCTGTAATTAATTTCATGGCTAGAGGCTTGGCAATAAATCCTCGCGCACGTTTTCTTCATTTGTCATACTCGGCGGACTTGGCAGAGCTGAATAGTGCAAAAGCGCGTGAACTTGTTTTATCCAGTGAATACCAGCAACTATTCCCTTTGCCAATTAAAACAGATTCTAATGCTCGCGGCCGGTGGAATGTGGTGGATGAGTCTGGAGTATCGATTGGAGGTTGCTATGCAACATCTACGCTAGGACAAGTTACTGGTTTTCGAGCGGGTCATATGGCTGATGGATTCCAAGGCGCAATTATTATCGATGATCCACTAAAGCCGAACGATTCCCTGTCAAAAACAAAGCGCGACGCAGTTAATAATGCATATATCAATACAGTGCAGAGTCGCAAGGCATCCCCAGATACGCCGATCATCGTGATTATGCAACGCCTCGCTGATGAAGACTTGACCGGGTTTCTGAATGCTGGGGGAGACGGCCATGAATGGCATCATATTAAGATTCCGGCGATCAATGAAGAAGGAGAAAGTTATTGGCCTGAAAAAGAGCCGATTGAGTCACTGCTTCAATTAAAAGAAAAAGGAAACTTTACTTTTGAGGGACAATATCAACAAGAGCCGTACGTGCTCGGCGGAGAAATATTACGCGGCGAATGGTTCGGTCGATATGATGAATTGCCTCCTAAAAAACATTGGGCGCGCCGAGCTATTTTCGCTGATACAGCCCAAAAGACCGGCGAGAGAAACGACTACACTGTTTTCATTGATGCAATACTAAGCGCGCAGGGGAAAATTTATATTTTGAACGTGTGGAGAAAAAAAGTTGATGCCGTTGGTCTTTTATCTCTTGCAAAAGACGTTTGGGCATCAACAAATGGGGATGCTCAAGCTATGTATATCGAAGATAAATCTTCGGGGACAGGACTAATTCAACAATTACAACAAAATGGAACTTTTATTCCAGTTCTGCCAATTGAGAGAACAAAAGATAAGCTCACTCGGCTTATGGAAGTCCAGCCCAGAATTCAGGCTGGCGCAGTGCTAGTTCCGGAATATGCACATTGGGTAGTTGATTTTATTAGCGAGTGTGAAGCATTTACAGCTAATGACAGTCATAAACATGATGACCAAGTTGACCCATTAGTGGATGCTGTTAATACATTTATGGCCGGGTTTAATTTGTCCGGACTTTTATAAATCGTCACCAAAACATTAACATCCAAGTAAGCCAAAACATGGCAACCGGTGGGCATTCATGTTTCTTTTTGGGGGTTGCTCCTGAATCTTTATTTTCTTCCATTTTGTTCTCCGTATCTAAGCCATTGAATTAATGCAAGATATCTTGCGGTTATCGGACCCAAAAATTGCCGAAAAAACAGATATTTGTTTTTTAGATTTGTTTTAAATCAATTTCCTTTGCTTGCTCTGCATCCAAAATATATTGTTTAATGGCAGCATTCGCAATTTCAAATGCGGTCCCAAAACTGCAAAGTTCTTCTGAAGTTAGAGTTGTTTCCGGCCAAATTCTGTCAGGTTTTATACGATAATTGTACTCATCTATAAAATTCCAATTATCATCTGGCATATCACGCCAATCATCTATATGATTGTCTTCTTGAATCTGAAATCCATCTGCTTTCGCTTTAATAAATTCTGCATGTACATATTTAGGCATTCCCAATCTCCGTATAAAATAAATCCTTATCCAACTTCCTCAAAATTTCCATTTCCTTGCGCTTGGCATTGCAAAGACCATAGATGATTTCACTGATTACCACCGAGTCGTCGGAGATTCGGAGGATTTTTAATAAGTATGCCCCTACCATGGTCGCCCCTTGTTAATCGCATGGCCTGATAGTAATTCATGGGCAATCTAATTTCCAATTAATTATTCCTATTAAAATGAATTAATTGATATTTAATGTAAAATAATACATGGGATAGGATGGCCGTCCGACAAGCGCCTTAAGCAAGCGTTTCCCAATTTGATAATGCTTATATGGGAGCTTGACCATGAAGAATGAATTGCCGTCCGCAGAAATATTGCATGAATTATTTGAATTGATTGATGGTTCGCTGTACCACAAGGCTAGAGCTAGAAATTGGTTTAGTTGTGAGGGTCAATTTAAGACTTGGAATAAAAGGTTCGCCGGAAAGATCGCGGGTAAGAAAAACAGCGGCGGTCACATTCAAGTGCAAATTAATGGCACATCATATTTAGCCCATCGCATAGTTTGGGTAATGTTCCATGGCTCGATTAGCCAAGATATCGAAATTGATCATCGCAATGAGATAAAAGATGACAATCATATTGAAAATTTGAGGTTGGCAACAACCGGGCAGAATAGATGTAATGTAAGCAATCGAAGCAATAACAAATCTGGCGAAAAAGGTGTTTGGTGGTGCAAGCATTTCAAGAGATGGATTGGCGCGGTAAAGATTGCCGGAAAAGTAAAGAGCAAGAAATGCATTAACAAAGAAGATGCTGTAGCGTGGGTAACGCAAAAGAGATTAGAGATTCATGGCGACTTTGCCAATCATGGAAATGGAAGCGTAAATGGAACAAGCGAAACGCGGCAGGGGTCGTCCTAAAAAAGTGCCTGCACTTGTGCACAATGACGGATATTTGCAGGCCTATAGCGGCGCAGGAGGACGTAAAGACCGCACAACCTATACCACGATCAAGGGCGCATACCTGCTAGGCGAAGGTGAGCTAACCGACCTATATATCGGCGATGGCTTCGCAAAAACAATTGTGGATGTGCCTGCCGAGGAATGCGTAAGCGCAGGGGTTAAGTTTGAAGACATGGACGCAGCATTAGAACAAAAAGTCTTGGCGAGATACGAAGAACTTAATGTGATGAAGCATGCCGCCGATGCATTCCGCTGGAGCCGATTGTATGGCGGGGCGGTTTGGGTATTGGGCTTGAATGACGGCGGGACGCTGGACGTGCCATTTCAGCCTGCCAATTTAAAAGAGATTGAATTCATCCGCGTCTACAATAGATTCCAAGCCATTGTGCAAACCCGCGTTCTCGATCCTATGTCTAAGGACTTTGGCGAGCCTGAAACGTGGCAAATTATTCCGTACAACACTGGTGCGCCCTATATCGTCCATAATAGCCGCGTGAAAGTGTTTTATGGTGAAGCATGCCCGGCACGTTTGCGCGAAGCTAACTTGCAATGGGGCTTGTCATCGCTTCAGGGCTGTATGGATCAATTGAAGCGCCTTGGCATGTCCCACCTGTGGGCCAATATGTTATTGGAACGCGCTCAGCAAGCTGTGCATGGCATTCCCAATCTTGCTCAGACGTTAATGCAACCGGGTGGCGAGGCAATGGTGCAAAAGCGTGTTGATGTGGTGGACATGGTTCGCGGCACGCTCAACACTGTTGTCATTGATGCTAATGAGACGTACGCCATCGCTTCGCCGGGGGTAGGGTCTGGGGTTACAGATTTGCTTGATCGTTATGCGGAGGCTTTGGCTGGCGTCTCGCGCATTCCGGTCTACATCCTCATGGGCAAGTCAGCCAGTGGCTTGAATGGCTCAAGCCAAAGCAATGCAGAAGGCTGGAATTCCCAAATAAAAGCATGGCAAAAAGACGTATTGCATGATCCTCTTGACTGGATTACGCAATTGCTATGCATAGAAAGCAATGGGACCGATGGCGGCGACTACAAATTATGCTTCAATCCTATTTATGTGCCGAGCGCCAAGGAAGTGGCTGAAACTGATTTAATTGAGTCTCAGGCGGAAAAAACAAGAATGGAAACACGTACTGGGTACATTGGCGTGAGCGTGGTTGACCAGAATGAGGTGCGTAACATGGATGATGTGAAAGAAATGTTCAACGTCAAGGGCGCTGCACCAGAGCCAGCCATTGAGCCAACGGCAGTGACTATCCGTGCGTAACTGGCTATTCCCCTGGAGCGTAGACCGCGAATACAAGGCTCTATTATTGAGCTATGTAAAGAGCATGGACGCTCAAACCCGCAAGCGTTTGAAAGAACTTGATTTGATGCGGCAAGATGCCCCCGGCGATTGGTCGGAGGCCGTTGCTGCTTTGTTCCTTGAATTGCTTGCGGCATTCCTTGATGATGGGCAATCCGTTGTTGCGCGACTGCCCAATATGTTCACGACCATTAGCAAATTCAATGATACGCAATGGCGCTTGCAAGTGAAGGCCGGCACAGGACTTGAAATCGGGCCGTCAGGCGCTTTGCCGTTCAATGCTACAGCACTGGGAAATGTTAGTAATCCGCAGTCTGTGCGGGCAGTTTTTGGTATGGGTGTTGACGTTTATCGTTCCGAGCCTTGGCTTCGTTCATTACAAGAAAACTGGATTGCTCAGAATGTGACGCTGATTAAATCAGTGCCAGCACAATATCTTGACCAAGTGCAAGGTACTGTCCGGCGCGGCGTAATGGAGGGGCAATCAATCAAAACGATTTCTGAAAATCTTCAAAAGATTGAGGGAATTACTGAAAATCGAGCGAATCTTATCGCAGCGGATCAGGTGAGCCGCGCTAATGCAATGCTGTCAGAGCATAGAATGTCTGATCTAGGAATTACTGAATATGTATGGACAACGGTGCATGACGAAAGAGTGCGCGAGACACACAGAATGTCCGATGGGCATACCTATAGTTTTGCCAAAGGTAGCCCATATGTGAAAGGATTAAATCCCGGACAAGACATCAGATGCAGGTGTTTCGCGTCGCCCGTCTTCCCCGATGACGAATGAGCCATGATTTGCGAAATCCGCATGAAGTTTTTTGCGAGCATCGATAGCCATTAGCCCCGCTTGATGGACATCATCAAACAATCCAAAATGATAAGCCTTCTTTTTTAAAGTAACGACCACTTGCCACTTGTTGCATTGCCTGTTCCAAACAACATTTTTGTAGCCGCTAGTATTGTTTTTCTGCTTTGGCTTGTTGTGTTGATTGCCGTTGGCAAAAGCTATTCTTAAATTTTCAATTCGGTTGTCATGCCTAACTCCATTGAGGTGGTCTATTTCTTTATTTGGATCAATTTCTTTATGGTGAATGAACCAAACTAAGCGATGAGCGGATAGGCTTTTATTGTCAAGAGTCAGATAAACATAGCCATTTTTCGATTTACCTCCAAAACATGGTTTGCCGCCATATCTGGCATTCCAAATACTATGCGCCCTGTTGGTAGGGAAGTGATGTCGAGGTCTGATTTTCCATGAAAAAGTCCCATCAACATTATATTGAAGGGACTCATTTATTTTCGCCATTTCAGGCATTGGTTTGGCTGTTCTCATAGCTGCAATTATACCATTCTTTGCAACTCTAAACAGGGCAATTAAGAGATCATTTCACACGCTCCGCCAACATAGCATCTGCAAGGCGATATGCATCACGCGCAACAGTCTCAGCATTGAATCCACCTTCAACACGCAATTCATCAAGAGCGATCATGCCTGCAACGTCTTTGGCAAATGCATCACGCAACGTCATGCCGCTATGATCCGCAATTGGATTGCCATAGTTATCTGTCTGTACCCATGGATAGGCTGGCCCACCAGTGCGGATAATATCCAGCTTCAAAGTTTCATCATTCATATCGAACTCACAATAATAAACATCACCAAAATGGCGAATAGGGTTAAGTGGGGGTGGCTGGTGGTCATTGGGTCTTCTCCAAAATAGAAATAACAGTCAAAACCGCCTCAACCCGCTGACGCTCATTGATGCCCCAAAGCGTACATGTGCCGGTGCTAAACTCGGCAGGATGGTCGCGCATGTATTTGATTTCCTTCAGGCTGCGCTGGGATAAGAGGAATTGCGTATATTGCTGCTGGTTCATTCTGTGGCTTTCTTGATGGCGGCACGGGCCATTTCTGATCCGCGAGTGCTGTAGCCGTTTGCTATTTCCATACAAGCCTCCAAAAGCTCAGGGGCGGCGGCTATTAGTTTGGCGTTGGCCCTAGCTTGGCTTGCCTGATCTGGCTCGTTATAGCTATGAGCAATCATGGCCGTCATTAAGCCCTGATCTGTGCCGATGGTTGGGCATCCGTTTGGGCCCGGAACTCCAATGCACCACGGCCCCGGTGTGTGCTTAGTATTCATTTATCGCTCCTGTGATGGTGTATTCGTATTGTCGTTGTTAGTTGTTTTCTAGTCCAATTGATAAAAACTATTGCAATTTCTTTTTTGATATATAATTCCTACATGACCAGTGTGCAAAGATACGATTTCGCTGAAATTAAGGCGACTAGAACCGATGAAGGGTTTCTCCACGATTCCCCGGTAGTCGGGCGTGTTGGCATTCAGGAATATCGGCAGGCTGATGGTAGCATTCGGCGTGAATTGCGGTTGCCAGAGGATGTTTTCCATGTTGATGCTTTGGCGTCCATGCGGGGCAAGCCTATCAGTGCCGACCATCCAAAATCTGGGAGGGTAACTGCGAAAGATTCCCATCGGGTAACGATTGGCACAATGCTGTCAGAGGGTCGCCAAGATGGTGATTGGGTGCGAACTGACATTGTTGTGCACAACCCCGATGCAATGGGCGACCGCAGGCAGCTTTCTCTCGGCTACAAAGCCGATATGGACGAAACGCCGGGTGAGCATCCTTTGTATGGGAAATATGACGCCATTCAGCGCAACATCCGTGTCAACCATCTATCTGTCGTGCGCTTTGCAAGAGCAGGCAGCATAGCAAAACTAAATCTTGATTCATTAGATCAAGACAACGATTTTTCAACCCAGCAGGAGCAACACACTATGACCGTTAAAGTCAAACTTGACAGCGGCATTGAGTATGAAGCGCCTCCAGAAGTGGCGGCAGAGCTTAATAAGCTCCGTGCTGACGCCAAGGATGCGACGGAAAAACTCAAGGCCATTCCCGCCATTGAGGCGCAACGTGACACTTTGCAAGCCAAAGTTGACGGCTTTGCCGACGAACTGGAAAAAGCGAAAGCTCAAGGTAAGGCTGATGCTGAAGCCAAAGTTAAACTCGATAGCGTTGCTGCTGCGCTGAAGGTTGACACCAAAGACAAGACCCCTCGCCAAATCAAAGAAGCTGTCATCAAGGCCGTAACGCCTAAGATGAATTTGGATGGCAAGGATGATGCTTACGTGGAAGTGGCCTTCGATATGGCCGTAGAAATGAAGGGCGATGCAGCAATGGCAAAACAACGTCAAGATGCTGGACAGGGCGGCGCTGATAAGCCGGTCTTGACGAGTGAACAAAAACGTATCGAAGCTGAAGCGCGCATTGTTTCTGGTGCGAAGAGGGAGAATAAATAATGGCTATTCCACAAGTAACTTTTGGTCAATATCAAGATGCCAGTTTTGCTGGTATGCTCGCTGATTCCGGTTTTCGGGACACCATGTCTTATTCGGCTCAAACGGCAATCCCGTTTGGTATGCCGGTAGTTTTGGGAACAAATAAAGAGCGACAGGTAAGTGCTGTTGGCACTGGCGTTGGGCAAGGGGCACTGGTCGTTGGCATTGCCGCCGCATCTCATACTGTTGAAGCGCCATATCCACAAGGTACTAATTCGGCGTCTTATGGCATTGGCGATAGCGTCCCAATGTTGAAACGTGGTCGAATTTGGGTAATGACAAGCGACGCTGTAACGGCTGGAAATGTCGCCAATCTTACTTTGTCAAATGGAACTTTCACTGACGAAGCGGTTGCAACGGGCATTGAGGCTTTTACTCAAATTAAAGCAACTTTTATCACTGGCACGGCGGCTGCTGGCTTGGCGATTGTGGAGATTAAATAATGAAGACTGAAAATATGCACTATGATGAACAAGATCTGCGCATTATCGAAAATAGCGGTCAGCTACGCTCGGATGCCGGTGAGTCGGTCTTCTTCGCTCGCCAACTGGAATTTGTTCGCGCAAAGACCTATGACGTAGAGCGCCCGGCGCTGTCCGCATGGACTTTGTTCCCAATTGATACTTCGGTGCCAGCAGGTGCGAAGACCATCACTTGGCGACAATGGGATTCGGTTGGTACGGCTAAGATCATTGCGTCTTATGCTGATGATTTGCCGCATGCCGATGTTAAAGCGCGGGAAACTACTACGCCGATCGAAAGCATTGGTAATTCCTACGGTTATGACGTTCAAGAAATTCGCTACGCTCAATTAGCTCAAGTGCCGCTAGATGCCAAAAAAGCTGCTGCTGCTCGAAAAGCAAATGAACAGTTGGTAAATAAATTGGCATGGACTGGCGATCCTGTTACAGGTCTTCCGGGTTTCCTAAGCAATACTAACATCCCTGCTTATACTATTCCAGCTGACGGCACCGGATCTAGCAAGACTTTTGCTAGCAAAACCCCCGATCAAATTATTCGTGATTTGAACGGAATAGCAAATGGTGTGTGGATTCAAACGAACGGCATTCACCGTCCAAATGAAATTTGGATGCCTTTGGCTCAGTATGCGTATATTTCGTCTACCCCACGCAGCACTTTGTCGGACACGACCATTCTGGACTTTTTCTTGGCTAACAACCCGTTTATTCAACGTGTTGTGCCGGTATTGGAACTGGCCGGTGCAGGCGCAGCGGGTGCGGATTTGATCGTAGCGGCTGATAATAGCTCGGAAAACTATCAAATGAATATCCCTCTGATGTTCATGCAGCATGCTCCGCAACCTCGCAATCTGTACTTTGAAGTTAATTGCGAATCGCGGTTCGGTGGCGTGACAATCGAACGTCCGTTTGCGTTCTTGATTGGTAGCGGCATCTAAGACCTTCGCGTGATGGTGAAGAGGTAGCACTAACCCCGGCCCAAAAGGTCGGGGTTTTTTATTTGGCCTTCCAGCATCTGCAAGCCTTTTTGATATGCTTCTGTCGCCCTATTAAGTTGATGCTGCAATATTCCAGCTTGTCTCTTTTTTCTTGCAATGAATGAAATAAGTGCATCCTCCTTTGTTAAGCATCCGAATTTTTTATTCGACTGTAAATTGACGAATTTACCGTTATCCGAATAGTCGTCAATGCGCACGCCGCACCGCGTTTTTTTGATGATTGTATAAATCTGCAAACTAACATTTAGCCTTCCGGGGCCGCTAGGCTCATCGTATTCATTCAGTGATGATGCATGCACCCTATCTTCATAGCGATATAAAGTGCCTAAATTTGGTTTTTCTTTGAAAGGGCTCATGTCTTACTCCAAGTTTTGATACTTCAAATTATCAGCGTATAATCATCCGAGTACCAATTGATTTTCACTATCACACAAAGGAAATTCATTATGCAAGTAAAAAACAATAGCGAAACTCGAGCCTATCATGTCGGCGGCGTACTTATTGCCCCCGGCGCAACCGGCACAGTTCCAGATTCTGCCGAGGCAGATTTGAAAGGCGAGAAAGAACTTGAATTGATTGGAGGCCCTGCTATTGAGGAAGAAAAAGGCTTGACTAAATCACAATTGCAAGATGCTCTCAAAGCAAAAGATATCCCATTTTCTCCGCTTATGAATAAAGCTGACTTGCAAGCACTGCTAGATAAACAATGACTCCACTAGAATACTTCCGGGTCATAGCCAAACAATTTTCTTCAGTCTCAGATGATGAGGTAAATGTTTGGCTTGATATTGCAGGGCTTAATGCAAACACAGCATGCCTCATGGGTGATCGCGCCAATCTTGCATTGGCGCTTTATGCTGCGCATTTACTAAGCTTGGATGCTGCCAATACCATTGGTGAAGGCGGTCGAGGCGATATCAAGAGCGAACGAGAAGGAGACTTGGCTAGAACGTATGGAGGGACATTAAACGAAGGAGAGTGGCTCGGAGGCTCTCCTTATGGTCAACAATATGCGAATATGATGCTTGGCTGCTTTGGCGCCACTATTATGACTCGATTTGGAGATACCCCTCCGCCTGTAATTGCTCCGTATGCCGATGATGTTCTGACTTATGGGCCTCAGAGGAATTTGTATGGCTAGTTATGTTAAAGACACTGACTTGGGCTTGAAAGCATTTATTGAGGAATTGCAAAATGCAAAAAATTCTTCTGTGACGATTGGAGTTCACGAGGGAGAAAGAAGTGTTGACGGTTTGAATATAGCTGAATACGCTACTTTCAATGAATACGGCACAAGTAAAATTCCAGAACGAAGTTTCATGCGAACTACATTTGATGAAAATGTAGAAAATCTACAAGGGCAAATGGCGATTCAATTTGGTCGTGTTGCTGACGGTAAAACTACTGTTTATAAAGCTCTTTCTGCTATCGGTCTAATGCATCAAACTCAAGTAAAAGATAAAATAAATTCCAATATTCAACCAAAAAACTCCAACTACACAATTGCCAAGAAAAAAAGTTCAAGAACGCTTATAGACCATGGCGAGGCGGGTGGGCTTTTAGGCTCAATTAGATACGTTATTAGCAAATGAGCGGATTCCGACAATTACGCACGATTCAACGCCAAAATGGCGGAGAATATATTAACGGCGAATGGGTTCCCGGCGAGATTGTAAATATTACAATTACAGCAAGCGTGCAGCCAGCAAAAATGGAAGATTTGATTAATCTTCCGCAGGGTCGCAGATTATCAGATTTCATTAAACTATATTCAAACACAAAGCTTTTTACTGTCGGCGAAGGCGAAACTCAACAACAGCCGGACATGTTCGAATGGGAGGGCCACACCTATGAATGCACTTCGACTGCGCCGTGGAAAAATAATGTAATTAATCATTATAAATACATTTTTACCAAGGTTAGCCAAGAATGACGCTTCGCACAGACCTTCGCGCATTATTTTTTCCTCTATTCGGACTGCCGGGGAATAAAGTTATTTGGCAAGATGAGGATGCCCCACGTCCGGCTTTGCCATATGTGGCGATGAAGGTCATATCGCAACGGTTTGTGAAACAAGATTATTATTCCGATCCAGATGCAAACGGAATTCAAAAAGTTAAAGGCGACAGAGAGCTAACTTTGAACATCCAATACTTTGGTTCGGATAGTGTGCAGAACTTGGAGGCGGTTGTTGATAAGCTACGTTTGAATAGTGTGCTAGACCGATTCATGGCTGCTAAATATGTTGCATTCAATACTGCACAAGTAACTGATGTTGCCGCACTATTAGACAAAGTTCAAATTGAGCCGCGTGCTAGCCTAGATGTTTTTATTCGTACCAAGAAATATCAAGATGATCAAGTTGGCATTATTGAAACTGCAAATATTAGTCCAACTTACACTAACTCAATAGCGCCAAGCTACCCGTTTAATATTCAATTATAGTAGCTGCACAACAAACCATCGGGCAAATGGTCTTTCGGACGCCTCCTAGTTGTGCAGCAGACATATTTTAGCTCAATGGCTGAGCGATAGTAGAATTAATTACAGCGGTTGTCCCGGCCAATCTTCGAACGCAGAAATACCAACCGGGCGGAAGCATAATTGATGTCGGGCTTCGCTGAATAATCCCAAGGCCAACAGTTAATGCGATACCTGTTAAACTGGTTTTCCACGTTGCAGCTTGATACCCACCAGTTGCGCCCGTAACAGCATTAGTTGGACCAATTCGCACCTCTAATTCGTCCGAAGAGGTGCCAGCGAGCGTTGTAGTGTAATTTGATTCAAACATCAAATTAATATGAGATGCTTTTGTATTATCGGGGGCTTGATAAGCCGTCCCAATAGAAACTGTCATTGTAACAGGTGCCCCGGGAGATGCGCCGACTCCGTTGACGCCATTAGTTCCATTAGTCCCGTTGGTGCCAGCCGGGCCGGTATCGCCTTTATCGCCTTTATCACCTTTATCACCTTTTGCTCCAGTTGCACCGGTGGCTCCCATATCTCCTTTTGGACCTTCAGGGCCAACCTCTCCTTGCGGACCAGTATTGACAGGTATACCCAAAACTGTAAAAAAATTCTCCCATTTTTCAGTTTCGGGATTCCACGCTAAAGGTTCTACGCCATCGCACAAAGCATAACTTTCCGGCTCTGGCTCGCCCAGCGTATCTCGCTCTGCCGTAGTTATGTTTGTGATAACAATAAAATCTTTTCCTGCATAATTTGTCCAAGTATCGATTTCCCTTGGAATTCCGCCATAATTTCTGTAATAAGGCATTTGTCATTCTCGCTAGTTTTGCCCACGCGCCCGACAAATAGCATATTAAATAAAAAATCCCCATTTAGGGGATTTTTTTTATTGCATTTTAGATACGCCTCCAGCGCCAATTGCATCAAGATATTTTTCAAGTTCCTTGATTCGATCAGCTTGCGACTCAATCAAATCTGCCGCTTCTTTCTTGAGACTGTCTTTTGGTGATCGGCGCAAATAATGGACGATTTGCTTTTGTTCTTCGGCTTTTTGTTGGTCTGTCACCCTACCCTCCAATAATTACTACGATTAAACATTTTGACCAGAATACTCTGGCGAATCTTTTTGCACTTGATCGCCGCTTGCTGATCGCGCCAAGCCTGCTCGTCAAATTCCTTGATTTCTTTTTCGGTTAGTTTGCGTTTCATTTTATGCCCTTAAAAAACACTTCAAACAAATAGTTTCGCTCTTGGAGTACTGCCCTAGTGACTTAGTTTTATTGCACTTCAAACATTTCCTCATGGAATGAGAGTAGACCTTGTTAGTCTTTGTTCGGAGCCGGTATCCAGCTATGTAATTTGCATTCATCATGTGACCCATTTTGATTGGTTGTCGTTGATTTATCCAATTGATTATTGCAATCAATTTTGCATGTATAATAGAATTCACCTAATACAAATTTTATAGGATTTCCGCGAATGGCTACTCTTGACGCAATTGTCAATGTTCAGATTTCACTGAACACAGCGGCGGTGCAACGCGGGAATTTTGGCACCCCGCTTATTGCCTCCCCACTGGCATCGTTTTCCGAATTGGTGCGAACATATACTTCTTATAATGATGCTGTAAGTGATGGCTTGCCACCCCTGCTTCTTACGGCTCTTTCAGACGCTTTCGCACAAACGCCTCACCCTACGCAAATTAAAGTTGGGCGGCTAAGCGTGGCAAGTGTTGCTATTACTCCTGTAGATGCTGTAGCAAATTCTGTTTACAGCTTGATGCTTGGCACTACGCCAATTTCTGTTACTGCTGCATCATCCCCAACAACAGCAACAATAGCCACTCAGATTGCAACCGCCATCAACACAGCGGCAGTTGGGGTAACTGCTGTAGCGGCTGGAGCGGTAGTTACGCTGACATTCACTGGCGCTATTGTGCCAGTAACCACTTTCAATAAAGTCCAGTGGGATGCAATCATCCCATCTGCTACAACTGGGATTCTTGCGTCGGATTTAGCGGCATTGGTTGGGGCTGACACGGGCTGGTATGTCTTGCTAATGACTGAGCGCACTAAGCAACGTGTGCTGGACGCTGCGGCATGGACTGAGACTCAGGAAAAGATGTTTATCACTGCATCTAGCGAGGCTGCAATCCTTGACCCATCCTCGACAACTGACATTATCAGTCAATTAAAGGCCGCTCAATATTTCCGCACAGCAGTTGCCTATCAAGCCAATGCGTTGACCGAATACCCGGATGTTGCATGGGCTTCTCGCGTACTGACAATTCAACCTGGTGCTGAAACATGGGCGCTCAAACGTCTCGCTAGTGTAACTCCAGATAATTTGACTGCTACTCAGCGTAGTACAATTATGGGCGACGGTCGGACTACTGTTGGGAAGGGCGGAAATACTTTTGAGTTCTATCAGCCACAAATAGCCTTGACTAATCCGGGCAAGGTTGCTGCCGGAGAATGGATGGATGTTATTCGATTCCGTGATTATCTGAAAAATCTTATTCAGACTAACATGGTTCAATTGATGATTAATAGAAACAAGGTGCCTTATACTGATGGCGGCTTGCAACTGCTCGGGTCAAATTTAATATCATCTTTGCGCACAGGCCAACAGGTCGGCGGCATTGCTCCCGATGAAGTTAATGCGGATGGCACTCCGAATCCGGGATTCAACACTACCATTCCGCTCGCCGCTGATGTTGATGACGTGACCAAGGCAAGCCGTGTTGCATATTTTGCTTTCAATGCCCGCATCGCCGGAGCAATTCACGTTGCTGATATTACTGGCGCGCTGTCTTACAGTTTGAATTAAGGAGAATAGAGTATGGCAGCAGGAGATTTTCAAGGGACTTATGCGGCTGAGAAGGTGGTTATTACTGTGGGCCCTGTAATTGTGACAGGCTTTACAGATGGCGACTTTGTTACAGTTAAATATGATGAAGACCGATACACGCATAAAGCGGGTGCTGATGGCGAAGTCGGGCGAGCAAAAACAGCTTCGCGAGCTGGCACAGTAGAAATTACTTTGTCTGCCACTAGCCTTGCTAATGACGAACTTAGCGCCCTGTTTAATTTGGGCCAGATTGGCGGGATTGACCCTCCAATTCCTGTTGGGGTTGCTGATTTGTCGGGCCGGTCTTTGGCTGGCGCCGCAAAAGCATGGATCAAGACCGCGCCTGATATGACTTTCGGAAAGGATGTCGGCGAGCGAGTCTGGACATTGCAAGGCGCTGGTCTTTTCATTAATTATGGCGGCAATAGCTAATGACCGCTGGGGTTTTCCACGGCACGTATGACCCAGAAAAAGTAATTATCACCTTTGACAAGGCAATTCTTACTGGCTTCACCGATGGTGACTTCATTACGGCAAAATATGATGAAGAGCGCTATTACAAAGTAAAAGGCACGGATGGGGAAGTAGGGCGTTCGCGCAATCCTTCCCGCGCTGGTATGGTAGAGGTTGTTTTGATGTCTACCAGTCCGGTCAACAAAGAATTGAGTGACTTGCTAACCGTTTCCAAGGTTTCAAAAGTCGCTCCAATCTCTGTACAGGATTTGTCCGGCAATTCTTTGGTATTCGCATCAAAATCATGGATCAAACTAGCACCTGATTTTGTGCGAGGTATGGAAGTAGGCGAAATCACTTGGACATTTGATTGCGCTGATTTGGAAATGTATTACGGTGGTACTAAAGATAATTCTTTAGCGGGCTTAATTGGATTTTAATAAGGGCGAAACATGGAACGACATAAAGTAATTATTGGTGATAAAGAATATGCAATGAGTAAATTGGCTCCTTTCACTGCCAACACATTTATTCTAAAGTTGAGCAAGATTATTGTGCCAGTCTTGGGCGCAGTAAAAGGAAAAGATGTTATGCAGATGGATATCAAGGAAGCCGTTTCCGTTCTATCTGATACGCTGGATCAATCCACCATCACTAATTTGATCTTCCCAATGTTCAAAGCCTCGCAAGTCGCCTCTCTGACCGATAACGTCAAGATTGAAGATGAAAAATCTTTTAATTCGGTTTTCACTACAGATGCCTTAGCCGATTTTTATGCTTTGGTTTGGGAGGTATTGCAATATAATTTTGCAAATTTTATCGGTGGTCTGGGAAGCCGCTTTGGTCTTCAGCTTGGCGACCTCAAGGAAGCTACCCAGACCCTTCAAAAGCAGGAAAGCTAGACAAAGATTTAGAGGATGAAGAATGGATTTGGCGTCCAATTTTGGCGGGAAAATGTAGCTTGGAATCGGTTTTGGACGGAAAAGTAACGATTGAGCATATAATTAAGATGAATAGTTTAATGCAACGTGAAAATGATATCCGGGGCTACATGGAAAATGAGATGATGAAAAAAGCCGGTAAATAAACCGGCTTTTTTTATAAGGAAAATATGGCTACTGTACGCGAATTAATAACCCGCCTTGGCTTTCAAGTTCAAGAAAGTCAGTTGCGCCGATATGAACAATCAACTGATAATATTCGCACGTCTGCCGAAGGCGCGGCCAAGGCTTTCCAACAAATGTTTTTGGCATTTGTTGGAATCGGAGCATTAAAAAGCATAGTCAATATTGCCGACCAAATGCAATCACTCCAATTCCGCATTGGAGAATTGCCGCAGACTGTATCTACCGCAGCGCAAGCATTCGACACAGTAGCTGCACACGCTATTGATGCTCGCCAAAGCGTGGCTCAATACGCTCAGTTGTATGTTCGAGTGGGGAGTGCCACAAAAAACTTTCTGTCAACTCAGGAAGATGTTTTGCAAGTCACTGATGCCATCTCTAAGGCATTAGTGGTTGGTGGTGCATCGGCACTGGAGCAGAAATCAGCGATTGAGCAATTGTCTCAGGGATTCCAAGCCGGAAAATTCCAAGGCAACGACTTCAAAATTGCTATGGCCGCACTTTCAACGGATATTCGTGAGAAATTGGCTACAGCGATGGGATTCACTCTCGAGAACTTAAAAGAAATGAGTTCTCAAGGAAAAATCACGGCTGAAATGTTGGCGCGCGCGTTCATCAAGATTGGCCCTGATGTTGCCTATTCATTCCGTAAAGTGCCGATGACAATCGGCCAAGCATTTACTATCATCCAAGGTAAATTTTCTGTCTTCATCAACCGATTGAATCGTGAGTCAATGGCAGTTACAAAGGTTGCCGCATTCTTCGTCAATACCTTTAGCGCTATTGATAACGGGTTAAATAAACTTGTTGACAATTTAGACGGTGGTGGACAGGCAATTAAAATTTTTGGATTGTTATTAACTGCGGCTCTTGCACCAACTGCCATAAAATTATTTGTAGGGGCAATCTCTACTATATTCTCGCCAATGACACTTGTGATTTTGGCGATGGCTATTGCCGCATTGGCACTAGAAGATCTTTATACTTGGTTTAATGGAGGTGATTCTGTTGTTGGAAGGTGGATTGGGAAGATTAATGATACTAAAGACCCACTGGCATCCCTTAAAAAGGGATTAGTAGGGATTGCGGGAATTTTGCTTTTATTGACATTTTTATTCCCTGCCGTAGCTGGAAGGGCTGCCATATTAATAATAGCAAATGTCTTTGGCACTATGGGGGGTGCAGTTATAGGTTTACTCAGGAATATTCCAACCCTTATTGGATTTGTTCAATTATTTTTTGCCACATTGATCCCTCCAATTTGGGCGGCGGTGACGGCTTTCTTCGCTCTAAACGTAGCTGTGTTTGGGGTCACTCTACCATTGTGGGTAATCATTGGTATTATTGCCCTAATAGTTGGAGCTGTTTATTTACTTTATAAAGTCTTCACCGGCCAATTTGGAGACATTAGCAAATTCATTTCCGATGTTTGGGACGGCGTACTTAATGGGTTTCGGGTAATGGTGGATGGTTTAATGAGTTATTGGCAAAAATTTAAATCTTTTTGGGGGATTGGGGCGTCAACAAGTTTAAATGTTGACGGGACATCAACTGGCGTGAATGGCATTGCGTCACCGAACACCATGCAATATCCAATGCCTCAAGGAAACAATAATTCAACTATTGTTAATATTAATCAGACATTGCCCCCCGGATCAACGCCAGAAGTTGCAACCGCTGCTAGGGATGCTACTGCTCAGGCCGCAGATAGCTTCGCCTCTGATTCACTAACTCGCCGTATGGCGCAATATGGAGCGTCCTGATGGCTGTCGGAATTTTGTTAGATGTTGGTAAATCTTTTACATCATTTGAAAACTCATTAATATCTATTGATCTTGATGTCACTCAAGACGAGGCGCATGAGTGGAAAAATGATGTGACACTTTATCCGGTTGAAGAAGGCTCGAAAATTTCAGACAATATCCGTCGAATGCCGGACAATGTAACGATTACGGGATGGATTACTGATTCTCCGATCAATGATGATGACCTAGCCGCTTTTAATCAAACATCAAACGAAGGGGGCGCAGAACTTCCTTCGCGTGTTTTTACCACATTTGGACTGCTCCATGATCTAATGGAAGATAGGGAATTAATAACCGTCTATACTCGTCACAAAGTTTATACTGAAATGGCGTTGCAATCTTGCAATATTCCTAGAAATGGAAATATTGGTGAGGCATTAAACTTTACATTAGAATTCGTTAATGTTCGCATCGTTTCTACGCAAACTGTTAATGTCCCTCCGGGGATAAGTAAAAAGATGGATAAAAAGTCTGATGCTGCGACACAAAAGAAAACTCAGCCAATTGCTAACAAAGGCGGAGAACAGACTAAAGATTTAAATAAAAGTGCCGCAACATCGATTAGTGATTTAGGATCAAAAATATTAAATTCACCAAGGCCGGTAATAGAATTTTTTACTAATCTTGGAAAGATCATTCCATGATACTCTTGCAAATTCCATTGGCCCCCAATGCTTCAGACCAGCAATTGGATATAACTCTTGAGAATCAGCCATTTACTATTCGAGTACTATGGAATACTCGATTTGAATATTGGTCTTTAACCTTAAGAGACAGAGCAGGTGGAGATTTGTTGACCAATATAAAAATGGTAAATAATTATCCATTAGTAGGACGATTCCGGAAATGGACATTGAAGGGTGATTTTTATTTTCTTAGTCGGTCTGGTTCTATTGCTCGCCCAACATTTGATGATATAGGAACAGAAGAGTATCAATTATTTTATTACAATCCTGAAACTCCTCCCAAATATCCTACTCCGCTTTTGCCACTAAATTAAATGCCATTATTCGAACGAACAGCGCAACTCATAGTTGGTCAATCAGGAAAAGAAGGAATCCTGATTAAAGACTTGCGCATGGCATTCAAAATCGAGAAGACCGCCACGGAAACACTCAACACTTCCACAGTGAAAATCTGGAATTTGAATGCCAGTAGTCGCGCATTGGTGGAAACGCCTAACAATGCCTTAATTCTCAAAGCTGGATATGCTCAGGATATTGGAGCGCTGACGATATTTGTCGGCATCGTACGCCGCTCATTGAGCGTACAAGAGGGACCTGATTGGATAACTGAATTAGAATTAGATGATGGTCTAATTGCTTATCGTGATTCTAAATGCTCTTTATCATTTAACCCCGGAACTCGCGGCACAGATGTGATTGTTGCTATTGCTAATCAGTTTGGCTTGCCTGTTCGTCCTTTCCCTACTGACGTGACAGACAAACAATATGCTAATGGGTTTTCATTTGTTGGTCGAACGCGAGATGCAATGAAAAAAGCTTGTTCTTATTTGGATTTAGAATGGAGCATACAAAATCAAGAAATCCAATTGCTTAAAAAAGGCGGAACAATTAAGAGAACGGCAATTGTTCTTTCTTCTGATACCGGAATGATTGGAGTGCCAAAACTTGAAGCTAAAACGATGGGTGAAAAGGCAGCGGCAAAAAAAGGAATCACAACCAACACTGCGGGCGTCATTACAAGACCTGCGAAAACTTCAAATGCAAGCGGTGAGACACATGAACGATTGCAAGTGCAAGGATACAAAGTAAAATCACTTTTGCAACCAACCTTGCAGCCGGGAAGCGTTGTGCAACTTAAAAGTTCGGGAATTGATGGGCAATTTTTTAGAGTGGAAAAGACGGTGCATTCCGGAGATACGCATGGCAAGGATTGGGAAACAGAAATTACATTGAGGTTTATATAATGGCTGAATCAACTGAAGATTTCTTAGCATCCATTGGCAATATGATGGATAGCAAAATGCTGGATATAAACACGTCTATTGATGGCGTCATCGTATCATATGCAGATGGATTGGCGACTGTTCAGCCTATCGGCCAAAAGCGTTTTGCAGATGGCGACGTTCTCGACTTTCCCCCAATCCGCCGTGTCCCGGTTCGCTGGCCTTCGTTCAATGGCGGCCAAGCTGGATTTAAGGGGCCTGTCACGCCTGGCGACAAATGCCAACTTATTTTCTCACAACAGGCGAGAGATGGCAGCGATGATATGCGTCGGTTCGACTTAACGGATGCATATGCAATTATTGCTTCCAATGAGACTGTGCAAGGTGGCGGGAATAATAATGATTGTATTATGTGGTTTGGTGCGGCCAGCATTCGAATAACAGCGGGCGGGCAAGTGATTATCAAAGCCCCTGCCGGAGTGGTTTATGATGCCCCTACAAACGCCTATAACGGCTCGCAAACAACGCAAGGCGCTATAACTGGTCAGGGGGGCTTCAATATTAGCGGCGGTACTTCTGGTACGGCTAATGTAACTGGCAATGTCAATATCACTGGCACGCTTACCAACAATGGCAAGAATGTTGGGTCTACGCATACTCACGGAGGTGTTCAGCCGGGCGCGGGGAATACTGGAACGCCTAACTAATTATCCAATTAATTATATCTATGACTATTTCAACTATAATAGTCAAATGTCAAACGATATAGCACTGGACCCGCTAACCGGGGATTTAGATATTAAAAACCTTGATCTTTACGTGATTCAAGGTGCTGAACGAGTACGTCAACAATTAACAGTGAAATTGAATCTCTGGACCGAAGAATGGTTTTTAGATACTGAATTCGGCACGCCGTATCTCGAAAGAATTCTTGGCAAACAAATTTCATTAGCCGGGGCAGTTGCGGCACTAAAGCGATCAATCATGGAAGTTGATGACGTAAAAAAAATCACATCATTCAATACTAATTTTTCGCGTCAAACACGACAATTAACAGTTATTTTTGAGTGCATGACGCCATTCGGGCTCATAAGGGTAGAACAATGACGCTAACTGCAACTGGATTTGATCGTCCGAGATTGCCGGACATTAAAGCTGAAATCGATCAGTCTATGACTGATGCTCTCGGGCCAGTCAACACGAATGCAGATGCCGTCGTTGGTCAACTTGACGGAATTTGGGCAGAAGGTGTAGATAATAATTATGAGGTTTTACAAGATACATATGACAGTATGTATCCATTCAGCGCAGAAAACACAAGCCTTGATGGCGCGGTTTCATTTGTCGGTTTAACTAGGCTTGATGCCACCCCCACAACTGTTACGGCGGCAGCATACGGAACAGAAGGTGTGCTTATCCCCGCTAATTCTCTGGCGCGGGCGGATATACAATACTTTAGCACTAGTGATGTGATTATTAGTAGAGCTAATGTTATTGATGTTTCCATTCAAGTCAATTCCGTTGTTAGCTCCGCTGTGTATAACATATTAGCGGGCGGGCAATCAATTGTTTTTACAAGTGATTCGAGCGCAACCTCAGCAGAAATTTTATCGGGTCTTGCAGCATTGTTTGACCCCGATATTTTTGTTGCTTCATCAGACGGGGCTACCCTACGCGTCTATTCCGAAGATGGCGCTACACCGTTTTCAATAACTGTTGATACAAAATTAACTATTACAAAACGCGGCTCCCCCGTTGTTTTTGTTGCCTCGGCTACCGGCGCGAATTCTCTTCCGGCTGGGGCATTGGCAAATATTGATACGCCAATTTTCGGGTGGGATTCTGTTCTAAACTTGATCGCTGGAGATATCGGCAGAAATGTCGAAACGGATACGGAACTTCGCTTGCGACATGCATCAAGCGTCCGTGCTACTGGGTCTGCCACTGTTGAAGCAATTAAAGCAAGAATGCTGGCAGATGTAGCGAGTGTAACATCTGTGCAAATTTATGAAAACAGAACAAATACTACCAACTCGGACGGCATTCCGCCGCATGCTTTTGAAACTGTAGTTGTCGGCGGGAGCGCTCAGAGTATTGCGGATCAACTTTGGCTCACTAAACCGGCTGGAATCGAGACTTATGGCAATGTGTCGGTCAACGTTTTGGATAGTGCGGGAGATGTTCAATTAATTAAATTTAGTAGGCCCGTATCCAAATATGTATGGATACGTGTAACAGTTACAGCATTAAATCCTGAAGAACCATTGCCGGTTTCGGCAATTTCCGCCATTCAATCAGCGGTTGTATCGTATGGACAAACCAATATTGGTATCGGAGACGATATTATATTGCAAAGATTTTTGGGGCCAATTTATGCCAATGTTAGCGGCATAGGATCAATGACTATTGAGGGTGCCATAACAAATTCACCTACTGACACCCCCGCATATAGCACGTCAAATATCATTATTGGGCAATCTCAAGCATCTATATTTGATGTAAGTAGAGTAACCGTAGTGGGCATCTAATGCTTGATTATGTCACTATCGGCCAAGGCCGCTTAACAAATTATTTCTCTGAAAAGCCTCTTATTCGAGGTGTGGTTGCGGCTATGCTGAAACCCTTTAATGATATTGAGGATTTAGCGGATCAAGTAAAAACTCAAAGATGGATTGACATTGCGGTCGGGGTCCAATTAGACGGGGCTGGGTATATTGTTGGAGAGCCAAGATTGGGCCGGAATGATGATGACTATAGAAAAGCAATTCTATTTAAAATATTCGTTAATACATCAAATGCAACTCCAAATGATTTGATTCATGGGTTGAATTTTTTAACTGAGCCGGATGATATTCAATATATTGAACAATATCCGGCAACAGCTATGCTGTATACGAATGGCTTCCCAGTTCCGCAAACTATACATTCTGTAATTCAAGATTTGGCGCCAGCGGCCATTAGTGACGTGCCAATTATGGTTTCTTTCGCGTGGGCGAGGCCGTTTAGATTTGGCAAAGAAAGTCCGCCCGGAGAATTATTTGTTAATAATGACACAAGTTATTTGGAAGCCAATAATTCTGATTTGCAGGTACAAGTCGGAGAAGTAAAGACAGGATCTAGTCTAGGGGGAGTCGCCGCAAGTGATTTATTCGTCGGAAGTTACTATTTAGACGTGGGCGGACCGACATTAGCATTAAACGTATCTAATTTAGATGGTGTGATAGAATCAGGGTACCATCTTACGGGCGTATATCAATGACTTCATTTGCCGAAAATCCAATTAATTATCCGGATGGACAAATTAATGTCCAACCCCCTCCAGATTCTACCCTCGCTAATGGGTTTATTCCAGAGCAGGCCCAGACACGTGGACAGCCCTTGCCCGCGCAGTGGCTTAATTGGCTGTTTCAAAAAGCTTTTCGCGCCATTAATAGGGACAAAGTATCGGATGCTACGGGGGCGTTAATTTTTCCCTATCCAAATTCTGCTATTCAGTTATATGCTGTAGATATGACTGATGTAAATAAATTTATTTATGCTATCGGATATAAGCCAGCATCAGGATTGCATTCATTGAAAGTAATTCAAAATTCAGTTTTGACGTTAGGCACCCCTACTATAGCCGGGGATCAGCCGATTTTAAATGGGACAAATGTTCGTGTCGTTGGATATAACAGAACCGTAGGAGATGTATAAATGTCATTAACTCCCACCGAAGAAGCGCAAACAAGGCAATTAATTGCACAAAATGCGCCTCTTTTGTCGTTGGCATCAAACGAACCAATAATTACATCAAAGCTTGGCGCTACGAAAGTCAATCTATCACAATTGCCAGCAGCCTCCACAATTGCGGATGCTGACATTTTATTGACTCGTCAGGGGACGGCAGACAAATCAGTTGCTGCAAGTGTATTTAAAACTTATGTGTCTGCTCCTGCTGCGAGCGAGGCCGTTGTCGGCGTCACTAGATTTGCAACCGACTCAGAAACTCAAGCGGGAACTTTGCGTACTGTTGCTGTTGATCCTGGTTCTTTGTCAAATAGAACGGCTCTTGAAACAAGAACTGGAATTGCTGCTATTGCTACACAATCACAGACAGATGCCGGGACCGACGATACGACGATTGTGACTCCCAAAAAGCTGCGATGGGGCTTTTCGGCCAATCTAACGACAAACGGCTTTATTGCATTCCCGTCATGGCTTGGCGGCCCGATTTTTCAGTGGGGGCTCAGCGCACAGATATCGCCAGATAGCACCCTCGACGTCACTTTGCCAATCACATTTCCCAATAATGCATTTGCCGCGCTCACGACGGTTAACAATGCAACGTTTTCAACGCAGGGTAACTACTCCTCATATGCCAATTTCCAGAATTTGAGCACGCTTCGCCTGGTCGTTGATGTGAACGGTACTCCCGGATCATTTATCCCGCAGAATGTCTTCTGGTTTGTGATCGGGCGCTGAAACAATTCATAGGATAAAAAACAATATGACTACCTATTACGCAAAATCTACAGGCGGTTTTTACAACACATCGATTAACGGCAATGACATTCCGGCCGATGCCATTGAAATTACGGATGGCTGTCACGCTTCGCTTTTGGACGCACAGTCGCAGGGAAAGAAAATTATTACAGATGACAACGGATTCCCGGTCGCTATTGACCCTCCGCCGCCCGCCGCCAAATCTGAAGAGGATCTTGCTTTATATATTCTTTCTAAGAGGGATGGTTTATTGGAAAGTGCATCGATAAGAACAAGCCCTCTTCAAGATGCAGTTGACCTTGGAATAGCTACTGATGATGAAAAATCTGAACTTTTAAAATGGAAAAAATATAGAATTGATTTGAATAGAGTTGAAAATCAAGATGGATTCCCATTAAATATTCAGTGGCCGATCGAACCATTAAAATTATTTAGGAAAAAAAATGAGAACTAAAGAAAACGCATTAGCATGGAAAAATAGAAACAAACAGAAACAAGATGGATCAATGCGCCCATCACCTGCTCCGAGCGATAGCGGTGGCAGGCTTTAATCAAAAAAAACGTTTAATAGTATGGCCCCTACTTGTAGGGGCTTTTTGCATACAATTAATTTCTCCTTTATTGCTTAAAGAGCATTTCTTTTTGCAATTATTGTGTGATGATTTTGCAGACATGTTATCAGCGGGAGCTATATTTTTTGCATTGCCATATTCAAATATAAAACTTAAATTATTTGCATTGTCGTATGTTGGATGGAGTAATTTTGTTTTTTTGAATAACCTAGCAGTAGAGGTTGCTATTGAAGGGATTCGACAATGGCAATTTATCTGGGCAGCCGTATGCATATGCTTTTATGGATTCTTCGCGGGGGCAACTGTTGAGGTCCATAATATGGAGAATGACTATTGACTTAGAAGCCTTCAAATGGCCCACTGCTGGCGCAGGAGCTATCGCCACCATGTATATGGTGGGCAGAACTATCATGCGTGTTTTTTCTCGGGACAAATTGGAAATTGCCAGAGATAGAACAGAAACAAATATTGTAGTTGGGCAATATGAGAGGATAAAAGAGCTTGAGTCTGCAAATAAAGATTTGACGGCGTTATACGTCTCCAAGGTCGCAGAATTAGGGGAGGTAAAGGGTGAGGTGAAAGCATTATCAATGCAATGTTTTAATCAGGCCGGTCAAATTCAAAATATGGAAATCACCATAAAAACTATGCAAACTCAAATTAATGAGCTGATGGCAAAAGCAAAATGACAGAAACAGATGAAATTTTGATAAGTGAATTGCGTCGAGATGAGGGCGTGAGATATGAGCCGTATCTTGATACTGTAAAAATTTGGACAATTGGCGTCGGGCATAATATGCAAACAAGTCCGCTGCCCAAAGATTGGGTAATTCCAGTTAATGATGCGCAAGTTAATTTATTGCTTTCAAAAGATTTAAAGATTGCTTTTAATGATCTTGATAGAAAATTCCCATGGTGGAGGAACTTAAGCTACGCAAGACAGCGAGTAATGGCAAATATGTGCTTTAATTTGGGAATAAATGGGCTTGCAACATTTGTCAACACTTTAGCATTTATTAAAAATGGCGAATACAATAAAGCGGCTAAAGGAATGAAAGCATCAAAATGGGCAAAACAAGTGGGCGACCGTGCTAACCGTTTAGCAAAAATGATGGAGGTAGGATGAAATTAGTTGAAAACTGGCGCGATGCTTATAAATGGCTATCCGTACATTGCATGGTAGTGGCTGGGGCTATTCAAGGGGCGTGGGTGTATATCCCGGACGATATGAAGATGCATGTGCATCCCCATTTAATTAATGGAATGACTGCCGCATTGATGATTTTGGGGATTGTTGGAAGGCTTAAAAAGCAGGCCAAGCCAGATGAATAAATATTGGATAGCTGGGTTAGCAATTTTGTCATTTTCTACAGGCTGGCTTGTTCAAGGCTGGCGACTCAATGAAAAAATCGCAGAACTGCAAGCAACTCGATCAAATGAAATCGCCATCCAATCACAAGATGCATTGAAAGATTTGAAAGAGGCTTCAGCAAATATTAATGCTGCCGCACTTGGAGCTAAATCAGACAATACAACACTCACTAATCAAATTGCAGCATTGCGCAAGGATATCAAAAATGCGAAGCCTCTACCCCCTGATTGCAAGCCTGATGATGTCCGCATGCGCAACCTCGCCGGAGCCATTAGTGCAACAAACAAGGCCGTTGTTGGATCAGTCTCTAGCCGCTGATTGCGCCACGATAACAACCCCGGATAGCGATTATGATGCATGGCTAAATTGGGCTGTAACCGTGGTGTTGCCAGCCTATGGTGATTGCGCTATTCGGCATCGAAAGACTGTCGATGCGTGGCCGAAGTAGGAGCAGACGGGAGAGGCATCCAATATTCAGGATATATCGAATAACATCGATCCCAAGAACGGGCATCACTAATATTTAACACCCACTCCATAGCTTCAGGGTGTTTGTCGTAATAAACAACGCATTGACCTTGTGTTTTGATAAATGCAAGAATCCGCGTCCCATCCTTCGGTGCAGTCTCAATCGGTTGCCATTTCATCACATTTCTCCAATACTCTCAACAACCAAACCTTCAAATAATACCGATCCCTCGCCTTGTAATTAACAAGACACGCACAGCATTTAAGCAGTGCGCGCAAAAATAATTCATCAGCGCTATATCGCAACTCTTCATGAGCAGCAGACAGATATTTCTTGAGCGCTACGCGTTGATCCTGGGGAATCGGTGCATCTATTGCTGCTTGTTCTGCTGCCTGCCTTAGATTTTTGGGCAGGGGCATATTGCTATTCAACCTTCAAAAAATACGCCTGATGGAAAATCAAAATAAAGATTATCTTGATTAATTCGAATATTAGAACACCTTCCAGTTTTTGCAATTTTTGGCATTCCGGAAAAATATGGCAATGTTATCCCCAAGGTAAAAAACTCGACATTATTTCTTTCATATACAGAAACTCCTGTTGGTCTAACTTTCAATCCATTTGTGCCTGATTTTTTGATTAGGCCTTTGCACGTATCTTTATCAAAAAACAAATCTACTTTTTGCGTAAAACGAAGATTATATTTTTCGCAAAGTTCTTGACCTATTTTTATTTCCAATGTTTCCTTTCCACTCCAATTCGTCCTACAATTCAAAGACCTTCGGTGGTAAATCCATCTCCACGATACGCGGATCAACGCGGAAACTTGTCTGCTTGGATACTCCGCCTGCTTTTGTTTCAGCGGCGACTTTTAGAGATACGAAGGTTGTCATTTATTTGACCTCCAGCAGCAAAGCAATAAGAGTCTCCGCTTCCCATACATAGTGATCCGCCCTCGCCGCCATCGACTCCGCCCTCGCCGACCACGCCGACCACGCCGCAGAGTCCGCCGCCCTCGCCGCAGACTCCGCCGCCGCAGACTCCGCCGCCGCCCTCGCCGCCGACCACGCCGCAGAGTCCGCCGCCGCAGCCGCCGCCCTCGCCGCAGACCACGCCGTCGCCCTCGCCGCAGACTCCGCCGCAGACCACGCCGCAGACCACGCCGCCGTCGCCGCAGACTCATTTTCAAATCCTACAATTTGTTGCCGACAATATGCAATAACGCCTTTTAGTGCATTGCGGCACTCTTCTGCATACAATTCTTTATTACCTTCCAAAGCAATCAAATTGCGCTGATGGCGCGCAATAGCTAATTGCCATTTTACGTTTCTAATGTCAACGCCGGTCTTGATAGCCGTCAATGTTGCAAGCGCAAAAGACGGTGCTTTATCTTTTGGCAAACCTTCGAAAATCTTATCGCATAAATGTGCGTACCATTCCGGCAAGCCAAGTTCAGTTATATAAGCAGAATGTTCATAACGATGAAGAATGCAGCCAACATTACAACCGTTGGAGCCATCCCATCCTTTTCCTTGAATGATTTGGTCAAGGCGATGATGTTCTGTCATGCGGTCAACATAAAATTGCTTTACTACTGGGTCATTGTGAAAGGCTTGCATTTTCATTCCTTGTTTTGCGATGGTGTAAATCAAGTATCTATTTTTACTCAATCAAATGCCAATTGATTTTAACTATAACGCGCCTCAATCTCATAGTATTTCTTGCCTTTGGGTTTCTTCACTAATAGCCGGGACGGCACCTTAAGCGACCCAGCCTCCAACAAAACATTCTCAATAGTATTGCCGATAGCCCCTGTGTCTTCGGCGAAGTAGTGCCAACGCTTGCGGTGAAATTGATTTTCATGTCCGGGTTTTTGAAACTCAGAAACCTCCCATTTTTTCTCCCCATCAGTTACTTGATATCGGATTCGAATTGAATCACCATTCTGGGTTTTATGTTTTTGAAGTGACATGTCAAGTACTTGAACAAAGAATGGTTGACCAGATGGAACAGAGGCACGCCTAGTTAACTTGTCTTCAGGATTTATAAGTTCGGTTGCACATTTTCGGCAATATCTAGCCGATGGACTGTTTTGTGTATCGCACTGCTCGCAGAGCTTGTAGACAAAACGGAAATCACATCTAGCTCCGTCAATAATACCTACGCATCTTTGGCTTGTATGGCGATTTTCTGTGCCGCATTCAGGGCAATCAATTTTAAAGAAATCGTCTTCTTCTTCATCTTTCTTTCCCTTAGCATCAATCAGTCCGGCAATTGTAATATCATCATCAAGAGAAAATCTTTCGATGTTCTCGCCATGATCCAAAATTAAACAGTCGCGCTTTCCAACATAGGCATCATGCAACCAATTCATTTCACCTGGCGGTAACGACCACGATGGATCATGGAGACGGCAACCGCGTCCAAATATCTGTAGCAACAAGCGTAGAGACTCGCTAGCACGCGCCAGGACGATTGTATCCACAATAGGGGCATCTACACCTACTGTAAGTGTGCCGACGTTTACAACGTACCTATGAAGCCCTCTGCGCACCTCCCTAAGAAGTTCTCTTCGCTTTGGCTTTGGCGTTTTTCCGGTTATTAAAATCCCTGTAGGCAAATATGACAATATTTCTTCAGCATGCTTAATGGAAGACGCAAAAATAAAGGCGCACTTTCTATTGTCGGCATCCATCGTGGCAATCATGTCGCTGACAATTGCACGCGTTAGACGTTCTTTTCCTAAAGTCTCATCATCAATATCTGACTGCTTAAATTTACCATTAGCCTGTACTTTCAGATCTTGCAAATGATAATGCTCACTTACATGACCAAGTTTATATTTCGTCACCCATCCCAATTCGCACAATTTGTGATGCGGCAAATTATGGATGATGTGTTTGAAAGTTTTATCCTTGCCTACTAATTTTTCTCGCCCTTTCATTGGCGTAGCAGTCAAACCAAGAAATCGAGCGCGAGGATTATTTTTTTTAATGTGTGTGAATATTTTTTGGTAAGTTGTTTGTTCATCCTCATTAACAAGATCGCACTCATCCACGATTACAAGCGCATATTCAGCATCAAAATCATCAAGGCCATTTGCAACCGAGATGGGCGTGCCAAATACAACCGAATGACCCGTATGTTTTTTTCCGAGGCTGGCAGAGTAAATACTGCAATCGCCCCCAGCGTCTTTATATTTCTGAGCATTCTGCTCTACCAAGTCCCCGGATGGCGCAAGAATCAAAACACGCTTCTTTGCATTGTTGACGACCTTTGCAATAAGCGTTGCAATGATCGACTTCCCAGCAGCAGTGGTAAGCACAAGGATTCCAGGCTCATCAGTGGCGCGCATGAAATCAATTGCTTTGTCGGCGCTTTCCTGTTGGTAATCTCTCGCAACGATCATTTTTTATCTTTCAAGATTAAGCACCCATGACCATGATTTGCAAATTCCTTTGCAACCTCAATGCGATATCTCTCAGCCGCTACTATGGCTTCTTCAATGGAATCATATCGGCCGAGATTCTTATGCACGTTGTGATGGCATCCTTTAGCACACCACTTATTCCTGGACTTATCGAAAGTCACTCCTTTATAACCAGAGGTATTTTTACTATGCATCTTTGCGTTTTTATTGTTTTGAAAATGTTCACACAATCTCAAATTTTTAATTCTATTGTCTCTGGCATTGCCATTAATATGGTCAACAAGTGATGCGCCAGGATCAATTTTTTTATGCAAGTAAAAAATTATTCTATGCGCGCCAAATTCTTTTCCATCTACTTTTAAATAGATGTACCCATCCTTATTAAAGGATGTAATTTTTCTACCTGCATTTGCCCCGTTCCATCCGGCCACGCCATGCTTAATTTCTGGTCGTTTTTTAAAGAAAATTTCACCGGTTTTTGTATTTATTTTATATAGCTCAAGAATTCTTTCCCTTTTGGGCATTTTGTTAAATTTAGGCATATCAACCAATAAAAAAGCCCTAATTACCCCTGTCACCTTTCGGTGTTGGCGGACATGAACAGTTCATGCACAGGGGTAATTAGGGCTTACTGTTTATTAATTCCCCGCCAAGGGAATCATCATTATATACGCATGGGACTGATAACACACTTCTGCATCTGATCCGGCGACATGAACATCATCGTGCCAGTAATTCTTCCTCCAACATGGCACAAAATTTCCTCTGAATCTATGGCTGTTACAGCGGCCCTCATCTGCTCAATGTTGTATCCAAACTCAAAATCTGGACCCTCATACTTCACTTCAATCGAATCATCTGCCGATGCATCAAAGTCTTTACATGTAATCGTCATTTCATTATTAATGACAGCAACCGTTGCGCCCATGAACTTACTAGCATTGATTGCGGCGCGCGCCGATGCTTTCAAAAATTCTTCTTTGTTGAAATGGATAAAAGGGTTTTTAATTGGCGGGACAGCCGTCAAAACATCCGGATATTTCACTATCAACCGTGGGCAAATAAATTCAACATCAGCCATATTAAAGATGATTCTATTTTCGTAAATATGCAATTCTACGTTGCCAACTCCCATTAACTTTTCAACTTGATTTGCATACTTGGCAGGGATAGCAAATTCGCCATCGATACCTTCTCCAATACTGACGGCCAAATGGCTTCCAGCTATGGCAATCGCCGAATCGCCACGGAAACAAATTGCATTCATCCAAATTTGCACATTGTCTTTCGGCATGGCATGGATGACATTTTCAATGTGCCTCTTAATATCCTCTTGTTTCATTGTAAAAATAACATGCTGACCTTCAAACTTCGGGACAGGAAAATCTTGCGCCGATAAAATCGACATGCTCAATTTGCTTCGACCGGATTTTACAGTCAACTTGTCTTTGACTTCAAACGTCAATTCAGCATCATCAGCAAAACTGCTCACGATCTTTTTAATGCGATCAGCCGGTGCGCTGAATTCACCCTGTATCGGAGCATTGATTGTGATTTGCGCAGCACCATCGCCTGCCAGGATGCCGCCCTTAATGAACAAAATATTGCTCAGGATTGGCAGCGGCGATTTTGGGCTGGCGAATTGGGCGGCTAGGGTGATGGCGTGTTTAATTTGGCTGTTGGTGATGGTGAATTTCAAAGCAATGACTCCTGTTCAGGTTTTTCAATAACGTCCAAAAGGCTATCCTGCGAATTTGCATTATTGAATCGCAAAACAGCCGCATCGTAATAATCTTTATCCAATTCGCATCCGATAAAATCAACGCCAAAATTCTTTGCGGCTATGGCGCTGCTGCCACTGCCTAGATGGGTGTCTAGAATTCTTTGGCCGGGTTTGGCGTAGTTGGTTAGAAGCCATTCGTATAGGCGGATTGGTTTTTGGGTGGGGTGGATTTTCCCTTCCTGTAAAGCTACAGCGCGAGGCAATGTTAAAAATCTTGCTGATGATTCAAAAGAAGTCCAAGCAAGTTCACCATCTGCTAATGAAAAATCTCGTTGCCCTTTATCCCAAATTAAAAAACAACTGAAATTGATTGGAAGTTTTGATATGAAATGATTTGCGCCCCAAATTATTTGGTTTTTACTAACTCGACGCAATTCATCAAAATAATTTTGATCTGGCTCTACGTTCCATACGTTAGCCTTATTCATCATACCACTCCATCCATTCTTTCCAGACGAGCTGCTGCCACCTTTCAAATTGCAAGCATCGCCATAAGGCGGGTCAACAATCGCCAAATCAAACGACTTATCTGGCAACGTTGCCATGTATTCCATGCAGTCGATATTCAACAACTCAATCAATTTTCAACTCCTTAGAAGGCACCCCAAACGGCGCAGGCCCATTGATCACATGTTCATATTGCACAGCACGTTCTTTGGGATGAAATTCAACAATGTTCCACCCATATGCATCATTCATGTAGTGCGGATTAAAAACATGATCCTCGCACCATCCCCGTTCGTCCAATTGAAAATTACTATCGCTTGGCCGTTTCAATTCGCATCCGAACGTGCCTGTAGATTTATGCTTCACTGCATTGACACAGTTATAGCAATGCACACGGGGTAATTCAAATCCCCAGCAAACGTCTTTCACGTTGCAGAATTTGCATTGGAAGGCGCTTGGCTTGCTCGCAATACGTGGAGGCGGCTTATCCGTCAAAGTCACATACTCAGCTTTTGCCTTGATCGCCTCCACTTTGAGCGGATCAATCTCGATCACATCGCAAAACAATTCGTCTGTATTTTTATTCACACACAAATAGATAGCGTGAGTACAATTGAACTTGTCACCATTGATTTGCATCTGCGCGAAATGCAACGGCTTGATGTTCTCCAATTGGCCGCGCTTTAGGGCTTTGAATGAGGCATCATTCGCCGTTTTGTACTCGCAGACATACCGAACGCCATCCTTTGAAACAACGCCGTCCCCAGCCCCGCTAAAGAAGCCCTCTTTCCACCTGGCTTGAGACATGCAGTTTTCTTCAATAGTAAAACCGCTGTCGCGCAAATACATTTCAAAGAACCCTTCTTCTCTTTGGCCGCGATAAAACAAACGGAGCATGCGTGGAGAAAATTGCTCTTGTTCGGCGTATTTGTGAAATTGGAGCCATAGCTTGCGGCTGCACTCTTCACCCACAGAGCTAGCGCCAAGATAGTGCCTCTCTGCCGTGCTTTGCATCGGAGGCAGGGCTTCTATTGCGGCCAGGATGGCGTCGGGGTTGATCATTTTTGGTAAAGAGTAATGCCAAGTTCGGAATCTACAATTTGAACGTGGTCGTGATGTGTTGAGACATGATTTATCGCCAGCTCATATTTTGGCGTATCCAACACCAAATCATTTGCCCCGCCCTTTGCGCGACCTTTGTCCCATGCGAAGACTAGGAATCGGTCTAGTTTTTGGGGGCCGCCTTGTTTTTCATCGGCGGCAATCACCTCAAAATATTCCAGGCTGATGCCATAGGTATTATTTCCAAACGTACCAAGGCCTGTAAGCCCATCTGCCGGTGGTCGATCACAAATTCCTTCTGCGCCCTTGGACAAATCCCCGCACGCCTGCTTACACCGAATCCTATCGCCTTTTTTCATTTGTTTTTCCTTTTAGTCCCCGCCGAAGCGGGGATGGTTGGTTTAGACTGCGCGCCAGTTCAAAGGAGCGAAAGGGATGTCATCATCCATTGTGCTGCTAGGGCCGCCGCTGCTTTCGGCTTGGCGGGGTGCTGGTGGTCGTGCAGCAGATTTTGATGTGCCCGCCTTAACCGCCCCCTTAACCTCTGGCACAAACTTCAAATCCTCAAAGTTCGCAATGAAGTTGCCTTCCAATTGCTTGCCGTCATCGGTTTTGAAATTGTACTTTTGCAACTTGGTTTGGTGCGGCTTGTCGGTCAGCCTGGACAACCAAATATCATCCGGCTCGCCATTAGGCAACTTTACATTCAGCGTATTCGCCAGCTTGACCAGCAAATTGATTGCGCGGTCACGCTTCTTTTCGT